>JANTEX010262252.1:0-12028 GCA_024741295.1 Macrocera vittata | reverse complement strand
TTCAATGAATCATAGATAGTTAATTTAAAAATTAAATATTAGAATTTTAAATCAATATTCTTTTCATCAGATTAAAATCTTGGTGGAATATTTTTACAGTTGATCTTGTGAATTTTGATTTAAAATATTCAATGTTTTGCCTTGATATTTCCGAGACTTTTAATTTAATGGTAGAATCATTAAAAAACGGTCGAAATCAAGTTTTCTTTCTGTGTATATACAAATAAAAATATCTATGAAAAATAACAAATAACAATACCTATATCAATAATCTGAAAGAATTTTTTAAAAATTTGGACGTGTTAACGAAAAAAAAAAATCACTGATTAGTATCTTGGAAGACAGTTTGAGACACTAAATTCCAATGAAATCTAACTGAAATCACATTCAAGTCTAGAAAAGTCCATTAAAATCTTGAAATCTTGAAATTAACACTAACATCGGATGAATTGACAGAATTGGAGTTTTCCATGACTCTTATTGCATTTTAGATAATTCAAGTGACATTTTATGTTATCATGAAATATTTATTTGGTTTTGATTTTCAAATCGATTTAATGGTGTACACTAGAGCTGTTCGATTTGAAAAAAAAAACGATAATTATCGATATATCAATAATTTAAAACATACGATAATTATCAATAAAAAATCCAGCTCTTGTCTACACATAATATGATTCTTCAAAATATCCTAATGGTTATACTGCAATACATTTATTGTATCAAAAATTACTATAATAAGTGACCTTTTATTCATAAGTTTTAACACTAATTTTCGAGTTAATCTCTACAATTTGTGCAATATTATTTTCTATGTGATGCCAGACATGTTTCTTTTAAAACTAATCACATTGATCTAGTCTCACTGGAATCTTGAAATCTCATTGCACTCTCAAAGAATTCTTAAAATCTTGAAATCTCATTTTATTCTCATTGACATTTTGAAATCTAGAATTCTCATTGAAATCCAGAAATCTTTTTGAATTTTAATTAAAGTCTCTGTGAAATCTTATTGAAGACTTAAAAACTTAAAATATCTGTAATCTTGAAGTCTGTGTGTCACGATTTTAACCATGATTGCCCGATTGGTTTTAAAGCTATATTTAATTATAAAATTATTAAAGAAAGTTTCTAAAATATTTCCTTTTTTTCATGTAGAAATGATATAACACGTAATCAGAATATTTTGTAACAAGTACTTAATACAAATTTCACTATATTTGGATCAATTCCTACAAACTCATTTAAATTTTTTGTTTCGATTTCATTTTAATTGTATTTCTGTCTTTTCCATTCAATAACCAATTTTTTGAAATAATACAAAATTAGTTTAATATCGTTAGGTATAGGTAAATAATTACGTAATACATATTTTTTTTTCTTTCGATTTTAAAAGAAATCTAGAAAAATCTTAAAATTCATTGTTTTTGTTTTGCTCATTAAAAACGATAAAATATATTTTAATTTAAATTGTAAGTGACAGCAAAACAAAAACATAAATTGAATAACATTTTGTTATTTGTTATTAATCCCTATATATATATATATATGAATATGTATATAAAAGCCTCTTCTATTTCGAGTATCTTAAAACCACCATAAACATAAACAGAATATCTACATTTTGTTGTTGGCAACTTTGTCAAAAACTTTGCTAATAATATAATATGTATATTCTTTTATTATTGGAAAACATTTACAAAGGCCTTTTGTCACATTGTCGTAAATTTGTTCTAATATGACTAACAAAACAGACCACATTACCTTATTCAGCCAATTCAAAATAAATAATAAAAAAAAAATAATAAATAAAATAAAATGTAAAAATACGCGAAAAAAAATTCCAACCAATAAAATTACTTTACAGATAAATAAAAATAACAATATGCAAACTATATTATAACCATAACCACTTAATTTTATTAACATTTTTACATAAAAAATCGTTATAAAACGTATGTAATGTACACAACACTTTTTTTATTATTCCTAAACCTTCTGTATGTTATTGTTATATAACATTATAGACATATTTTACCAGTAAACAATATATATGCGAACTATTCGTTAAGCATAAAATGTTTACCGACAGATTTGCTTGCGTAACTGAAAAACTTTTATGATCACTTATATAGAATGTGCTATAAAAAGCGCGCGAGCGATGCTTTTTGTTGACCGTGTCGTTACGATAATGGATAGTAAAATAAAAAATGTGGCAAAGTGATAAACTAATTTAGATTTTTATGATCAGATATGGGCCATTTTAGGAATACATTTTTAGGACAAATTTTGTGACAAAAACAATGCTTGTTTAGATATAAAACAATTAGTTCTTCTTTCGTATTATAGTCGTTAATTTTATTTATTTAATTTTGTTCGAAAGAAAATAAATAAAAAATTAACAATTGTTCGTATATTTACTAGGAATTCTATGAAAATTCCACTGCTCAGTTTGAATATTTAATTTATAAAATTAACACCTTGAAGTCATTTCGATAAACGATTATAGTTTAATGTATAATTTTCCATACTGCGAGAAACCTGTTTTTTTGCTCGTAAAAATAAAATATATTTTATATGAAACATTAAATATGTTATATATATGTTGCATGTGTAATATACTAGGGTGTCAGCGACTTGCTCGAAGTCGTTATCTTAATTCCTTACTAGCCTACAGTGAAAATTTAAAAAAAAAAAAAATGAATTGCTAAATAAACATGATAGGTTTTTGTGAAAAAATTTACTCGGGCATACATTTCTCCTTATAGGCTTTCAGCTTAATTTGATTGGATTATTATTTTAGAAATAATTTTAGTTTGAAAATAAAAAAAAAAAAAAATATTCACCCGACTATATTTGCTGGTGTAATAAAAAAATGCTTATTTTCACCTAATTACTGTATAATTTTTAATAAGCTTTTAAATATGCTCAAATTCATAAAATTATGATGACAACTTTTGATTTTTTTAACAATTTTTTCATTTATAATTTTGATTGTAGTTATTTGCGACCAAAAACGCATCCAATGCAGAGAAGTATAAACCGCATGATATATTTAAAAAAATGTCGTGCTATTATCGACTAAACATAATAAATTAAAAAAAATGACAAATTATGCAAAAACATACTTCCGGTTTTTTCACCATTATATAAAAAAAAATCATCGTAATTTCATATATTTAGGCTTTTTGGAAAGATAATTAAAAAGTAATATACTAATTAGGTGGAAAATAAGATTTTTTTATAACAGCCAGAAAAATAGTTGGGTGAATATTTTTTTTTTCATTTTTAATCTAAAAACCAAAACAAATCGTGCTATAATCCTAAGAAAGACAATCCAATGCTCAGAAAAATTGTTTTCCGAAGTATTCAGGTGATCATCACTGTGAAATATGAACTTATGAACAAGCTTTGACTATATGTGAGTCAACGACTTCGGCCATTATCGCTGTCACCCTAATATACGTTTATTGCAAACGTACAATACAATAATAATCCTATATAGTATAATAAATATTTTAATGAACATTAAACGTTGCATTATTTTATACATAACTTATATAGTGGCAAAAAAAGTCATCACTCAACAAATCGTGCATATATGCATATAGTCATATGTACTTTTCAAAACGCATATAGGTACACCTACCTTTAAGTCGACAAAAAGCATGTTAGCAAAACAGCAATCTAGTTTGACATGTTGTATCGAAAGTGTTTCAATGTCGATTAGTAACATTATTTTATGTTAGTTTTATTTATTTACTTTTTGGTAGGCCTCACGTTTCGAGTGTAATAGGCAATATACATATAGTTATTTCATTTGACAGGTGAACACATAGACGTTTAAAATTATTACACAAGTGTATAATGAAAAATGAGGTAAAAGCAAGTAAACAAGTTTTGCTTCAAGTCTACAGGGAATAGTTAATTGATAACAAAATCAAAACAATTAGTTTAGTATCTCATATATGGTTTGGTTTCAGCGATAATTTGTCTTAAATCTATGTATACTTAGATTGATGTATAATTGTATACGAAGAATACTCTGAAATGATGAACTTGTTAAAATAGCACCCTAGCTAAAATACGATGAAAATGCCTGCTTGGGTGCAGTACTTTTATAGTATACTATTTTGTCACATTTATTATCAAAATTGCACAAAAACTATACAATTAGAACGATTTTTTTTACTTCAGGCCCTTTGCTTTTATTCATGTTGCTATCTTAATTTTGTATGCTCAATTTTCTTAGGCATCTTCTGTGAATTTATGGTACTGGCTCTATAGTAGCTTGTAAAAAAATATTAAACAAAAGTCGATATTTTTTAATGTCGTTGAATTTAAAGGGATGCTTATAAGGAAGATTTGGCCCTGAAAAATATCAGGCTTCCTATGGGAGCTGAACACGAGTCCATCGATAAGTACCCACTTGCACGGAACTTTTAGCTCAGCGCAACTTCTGGAGAACTAGAGAACATGTTTCGATAATTTGAAAGAAAAATCGTAAAGCAAAAGTCGATGTTCTTTTAATGTGCCTCCGAAGGACAGCACAATTCAGTATTTTGAAGATTTGAACTTTTAAAGGATATCTACTCGCATGCTGCGACAAACCCAATTTTGTTGGAGTATATTGGTCAATGCATTCGTATATTCTATGAATTATGTAATTGTGTCCGGTTAAATTAACAAAACCGTGCACATATGTGTTGGCTGTCTAATGCAACTCGTATAATAATCAAGCAATTTCTCTAACGAAACCTAATTCTATTTCAGATAGTTGTTCGGAAACCTATCTCACCTTTTTTCAATAGAATTATATATACGTTTTGAGAAGATACGTTGTTTGACCTGTGAACCGCACACAAAATAGTTTGACGAGCAGTAACAAAATGCAATCCACACTCTGAAACAACATACTTCTAAAAGTGTTTAAAGAAAATATTGTGGTTCATTTTTTTGGAGGTAGTTCCGCATATTAAAATTTTCAAAAACTTACAGTTTTAAAAGTCGCCTGTCAAAATAATGGTTCTTTATTTTTAAAATCCATTCTTGACCCATTTTATACCCCTACATGATTTCGCGAGGCGATTTTGATTCCCTTTGATCACTTCTAATGACCCTCTTACTACAAATACTTAATTTCAGCCCCCACCCCTACTCTCTCTCAAAAGTTACCAACTGTACGTTTCTTCGTACATTCTATGTTTTTTCAGAAAGAAATGCTATTTGAAGGGGGAAATCGAAGATAAATACAATTAGATCAACTATAAGCGCCTGTTGTCTTTATTAGATATTGATAAGAAGTTTTTTTGAAACGTTTACGAAGAAAGAAAAATTATAAAATTTATTTGTGGATGTCTACCCGATTATATTGAGCGATTACTAATGGCATGTTAACGTCGACTTTCTTTTTATCTGCTCCTTGTATCGTCTGGTCTTAGCCAATGGCTCAATGCATTGGTGGTTGGCGCAATGAAGATCTCATTCGTTTTGTCGAATTCATAATCTGCGCCTCGAGATACATTTTTCGCATCGGTCTTCAGAGAAGCACCGGGCAACCGATTGACGCGAGCCGTCTGAGTAGCGAAGAAGTTTCGATAACAGGCGCATTAAATAGTATGATGTAAAAAAATTGTAGAAGTATACACCATGACGGATTGGATAATCGACAACGGACAAAAAACGGAAAACTGTGTGAACTCCTAGGCCAATATCTTTGGAGAATCCGCCGGCACCACCGAATGAAATAAAGTGGTACAGGTATGCCTCCGGCGAATAGAGACACCACAATATATAAAAAAACATTCGATATAGTTTTGAGCTGTGTTTTATTTGTGTGCGGTAAAATCACAAACTATGTATATATAATGGGCTGATAGGTGTGCGCATAAAATAAAACTAAAGCACCATCTATAATGTCTCTAGATTAAATGACACACTTTGTGTATATATTGATCCTTTATGTACCCACATAAGGATCATAGTGAATATTCACTATAAAAGGTCATATGGATATTTGATTAAAAGGCTCAAATTAGTTAAAGTCAAACACAACACAATGTACTTTGATTTAGTGCTATTTTGAGTAAACATTTGGAAATTAACTTGTGTACGAATAGTCGGCATATATATTTCCTGGGACACCACAGGCATGATTTGAATTGCACTTCCTCAGTTAAAAATCAGAGTTGGTTTATTTTAAAACAGTTGTTAAAAATACTATTTGAAAACGCGTAACAACTTTTATTTCTTTTTTGAAATGCTAATTGTTTTAAAACTAAATTGATATAAAACAATATTTTAAAAAATTGAAATATATCATTTTAAATTTTTTAAAAATTAATAAAAATTCAATTTTTTAAACAAAATGAAAGCAAAAATTATTAAACTTTTGTAATATTGACCGGTCTTGGCTATATTAAAAATTCAATTTGAGATTAGATTAGAATTTGCGGATTAGCTGAATCATAGCCACCAGCGGGCCCTTAGAAAAATTGTTATTGGATCCATAGTTTTCAAAGTGGTATCCGAAGCACCCGGCCTCGAGTTCTTTCGTGCCTGCGGTCTAATTGATTATTCAAATTGCAGTTTTGCTTACGGCAGAAATCGAACTTTCGAAAAATTTAATTTGATAACAAATGAGAAATTTTTGATTATACATAATTTCTATTCCAGGGATGGTCCTGATGTGAGAACTGTGAGAAACGGTTAGAACTTAAAAATGATGTGAGCTGTTAGAGATTTTACTGAAATGTATGAATTTTTTGTTGTTCATTATGTGAGAAAGTCACTATGTGAGAAATGTGTGATTTTTTTTTAAATGTGAGATTTTTGTCTCCATATTAAACATTAGCAACATTATTAAGCAAAACTATATGAAATTTAATAATTTTATTTTGGCAGAACTATATTTACCATAAAACGTTTTTAATTTGTTTGGCTTTAAAAAAATCTCTTTTACATATGCTTTTGCGGCATCATGTTATCTATCACTAAAAATTACACATCGGCTCAATAATTTTATTTTATTTCTGTTTCAACAGATTTTGACTATCTTCCCTTTTAATTTTAAATTTTATTTCTGAAAGAAAGAAAAAGTTCTTTTTTGTTTATATGTGAGAAAAAATAAGATAATTTCAGTTTTGTATATTATTAAATTTTAATTATGTATATGAGAAACATTGAGAAAATTTCCATTGTGTATGTGAGAAACGGTGAGAAAATGTTAGTTTATAAAATTTCAGTTTTGTATATGAGAAGTAGTGAGAACATTTCATTTCATTGTATGTGAGAAACAGTGAGAAAATTTCGGTATTGTCCTACGTTTCACGAGACTAAAGTATAGTACATACTTTCTTCTAGAATATTTTGGCAACTTATAAGGGTTTCAATTTAATTTTGTTTGCAGGAAAGAATGGCTTAAACTTTTTTGTTAAATAATATTTTTTGTACATCTTTTGATTAAAAATTGTTTTCAAACTCAGTCTAATCTGATTTTCTTTTCTACGTGTATGTATTTTTAAAAGTGTGAAAAATTAAGGTTATAACAAAATTGTGTGATATATGCTAAATGCTAAAAAAATATTTTAACTGTGTCAAAAAGGCGCGAAAACATTAGTTCTGGCTATCTGACATACTTTTACCTATAACTAGTAAACCTATTAATATCCTCAATTCTCTTTTTCGCCAAATCATAATATTTTTAACATAAATAAGTTGCTAAAATATCGTATGATAAAAGTAGTGTATTTTAGATTTTCAACATATCAATATTAATTTTGCAGTAGCGAGACGAAACCTTGTACAATCTGAATTCTCGCAGAAAATTACAAAAATATTATTCATATTCAATGGTCCTGAGGAATATATGCTACTTTTACTTCGCCACTTCATTTTTTTAGTGGGTTAAAAATGAACGTTGAAATAGTCTATGAAACATTTTTAAAAAATGATTTTCTTAAATATTTTCTTTTTTAGGTGTAAAATGTCAATAAATAAAACTTTATTAGATTAGATTTTTTTTAGGGAATCTATTACTATTTTGTTTTGCTTTTTGCTTTTTTTTTTTTTAATTTGGTTAATTGAGGGTTATCATATATTCTGGCTGAACTAAGAAGTATGAACTTCATTATAAGCAAAAACATCCTTCACAATAGCGCTGAATTTTTTATATATCTTGATATATCGATCATTTTTAAAAATATCGATAACTAAAATTATTGATATTGAAATTATCGATATCGATTTTTATAATTATTGATAATCAATAATTATCGATATTCAATAGTTATCGATAATCAAAAATTATCGATAATATATATTTTTAAATAAAATCATGTGTAAGTACGATTGGCCGTTTTTTGTTTAACAAAACAATTTGTGGTAGATTATCGATAATTATCGATATTTATTGATAATTATCGGTTTTTTGAATTTATCGTTTATCAATATCGATAATTATCGATACTTTTCTAATATCGAACAGCCCTACTTCACAATTAAGAATAATATATTTGTTTAGCCGGCAGAAATGTTGAAATGTTTCACCTTTGTGGCGAATAATTTTTATATCATCTGGTATGATTTTCATGTACTAACTGGATAAATCAGGTTTTTGGAATTAAAGCATTTTTTATAAATTACGAATCACATGTAAAATACATCATGCGATAGGCACACTAAAGGACTGAGATACAAGTAAAAACAGTATATTTTAAAGAGTTAAACTTATACAGTTTTCTTTTTAGTCAGTAATGGTCTAACAGTATTGTTTCATTTGCAAAAGAAGACCACTTTCTTGAATTTCATTGAAACAACTATATCTTGGCTGGATACGAAATAATTTTTATTTTAATAACAGTAAGATTGATTTAACCCCGATGGTTGTTTTTTTTTTTACTTTGCCATTAATTGGTAGTCACCTAAAGCGATTAAAGTGCATTTATTGAACTGACTTCTATAGCCGTGATATAATAAAAAATATTATCAAGTGGATTGTTTAATATTGACTATAACACTTAGCATTATTTCTTTTAGACATTTACGTTTATTAAATACACAATGTCCAAATCAAATACACTCAGATCAAGTGGATACATTATCACAATTTTTGTTACAAGAGGTTTAAATCGAAATCTCTTAACTTTTTGTTGGTACAAGCGGTGCATTGATAAAATTGTATTATTTTCGATTTTTTTTGCGTACATAGTGTGTTATAGAACGTCTAGATCTTTGACTTGATGAACCCTTTTTTTCGTTAAACGTTTTGACTGGAATATATTAGCAAAGATGTCGAGAACAGAGTATTTCAAATCAGTGATTTTGGTTTTGGGGGAAAAATAGATTTAGAATAGCAAAAAAAAATTAACTATCTCGAATTGAACGTGTAATCTCTAATACAAATAATATTTTTAACTTATTATTTTTCAGAAACAGACTTAAATATAAACTTAAATATTGCCAAAATATCGTAGAACAAAAGGACCATACTTTAGAATTTTATAACATAAGACCATTTGAGCAGTGCGAATCAACTCTTCATATATAAATTATTTTTAATTTGTTAAAACAAATCGGACTAGAATTTAATTTCATTTATTTTGTATATTTGAGTTTAAAAAATTTAGTGACAATTATTTTTATTTTATAATTGGTTAAAACGATACCCTCAACTTAACTCATATTTTAAACAATATTTAAATTATGATAATTCTCTTTTACTTTATTGATAATCCAGGCTTTGTTTATCAGCTTAACTATTTACATGCATTCAATACAAATATCTGATAATGTTTTGGTTTGCGTATGTGCGATCAATTTGATACGACATTTTTCTTATAACAAATTATATATTGAGAATACTTTCATATATTTTTACATAAATAAAAAATAATTTAATTGTGTATCATTAAAATATACTATTATAAAACACTCTGATATATAATATTAACTTTCAATTATTTTTAAATAATTGCTATTGAATCTTTATCATTAAGTTAAGCGGCCGTTTCTATTTTTTTTTCTATGTGTATAGATTAGATGTGAATAAAAATTGTTATTATCATATAAACTTATCTACAACTAAATATTTATGTATATATATTGTTTAGGTGGTATTCATATAGGAAAAAAATATTGCATGCAATGGATAAATTAAATCATCAATTATGCTGGTAAACTAATATAATTTCCTATTATTGATCATCAAATTATAATTCTGGTTTTAGAATATTGTTGATCGTTGACTTGTTTTAAATAGTTTTAGTTTTTTTTTTTGTGTAAATATGTTCGCTTTCATATGTGATTTATGTAATGGACATCATCAAATATGCTATTTAATATGGCTTTTTCTGCTTTTAACACAAATCTATATATATATTTAATTTAAAAACCAGTTGATCATAGCTTAGACATTTTGGTTGTAACATTTATTGAAACGACCAACCAGTTTTCCGTTTTCTAAACATGCATTCGATACCACCTACACTATATGTACAAAAAATATTATGTGTATTTTGTTTCTTATTTTTTATAATATATTTGTTTTCATTTGACAAACGTTTTTCTTTCATTATTTTTATGTGGTTATTCGTGTTATTTTAAGTTTAATTTTTTTTCGGGTTCGCCAATTGTCTATATGGTAAAAGTAATTAAAAAAGGTTGGCGTTTTTAAATTTTGTTTTATTTGTTAACGGTTCATTAATGGGTTTCTTTTCTTTTTATATATTTAATGTATAAGTTTAAAAAAAAATACGCAAATTCTAATTTAAAAAATGTATTAAATGAACGACAATCTCGCAAAAAAATTAACTATCGATTCTTTACAGAAAAATGTTTATACTCTTGTTTAGTTTAATTGCTGTTGTTTTTTTTGTTTGTTTGTGTAAAAATTCAGTATTATGAATATTATATATCTGACTTTGTTGTTTTATGTGTGATAATTAAGAAAGAAAGAAATACAAACATTTATCCACGCAATTTTTCTGTTTCTTTTGTTAATATTTATTATTATTTTTTTTTAAATATTGTTGTATTGCATTGTATAAAATATGTGTTAATATTTTTGTTTAATATATCTTTTATTTTAAAACATATTTTAAACATCCTGGCAACAAGAATAATTTTATTTTTATGAGTTGTGCGCGTGTAATTAAAACAGAAATAATGTGGATAGTTTCATAACGCAGAAAAATTAATAATGTTTAACAATATAGCTGGGTAAATATAAATGTATGTATATATGTACACAGATAGAAATTATCAACTTACCATGAGAATTAGCACGATTTTTATTTGTTTAATTACATTATTATAATAATGTCTAATGTTGAATGTGTTTTTTTTTTATCTTCTATTATTTGACAATATAATGTTTTGAGTTTTGTTTGAAATATTTATTGGTACGTAATATAATGCAGCATTTATTTGAATTTTTAATAATGTAATTATTAATTAAAGCCTACAATTCGTTTAAGTATTAAAATATCTATTACATCAATATATGTATATATATATTTAACCAGGATTTATTTTTAATGTTATTGTTTTTGTTTCCTAACCATTAAGAACTCAAAATAATTTAATGTAAAATGTGTAATCTAAATGTGAGAATATTTTTTAGCGAAAACGCATATAATATGTATAGTTTGTCATATGTTATATGCATTACGTTTAAAAAAATAAAATAAATGTGTAATTTTTTAAAATAAAACAAAAAACAATTAAATTGTGTTTTATTTTGTTTTTTCATTTTTTTCATTTTCTGCTAGAATTGGATTATTTTTTCTAAGCTGTTTTCAAAATAAACTAAATCTTATATTTTATATCGGAATTAAGCCTTTTGGTGTTTTCTTTAAAACATATAGAGGGTATTGATTTTTTGTTTTTGGTGTGAGTTCTGTGCAAAACTTATAATAAATTAAAACAAAACGCCTTCATTGTTGCACACAATTGTTGCACTTATGCACAATTATGTGCAACAAGAAAGGCGTTCTGTTTTAATTTATAATATAGAGGGTAATCCAAGTTT
>JANTEX010262141.1:0-12028 GCA_024741295.1 Macrocera vittata | reverse complement strand
GAAGCATTTCTTCTTCTTCTTCTTCAAGTTGCAGTAAATGTCTCTCAATTACAATTTCTTCAGCTAGTTTTGCTAAAGTTTTACTAGCAGTAAACCGCATAGATCTATATGAATTTGATCCTTTTTCTTCATTCGATGAACAAGAAGTGATAATTGTGCTTCGATGTGATTTTTTTACATCGAAATGAGGGTTGGAATGAATTTGGGCGGTTACGACATTGGCACGAATAGTTTGTTCGGCGGGATTTGAGACGAGTTTACAAAAAGTGGATGTATTAAACACGATATGTGTATTTATATATTCAGGACGATGAGATGCAAATGCTTGAAAATACATGGAAATTCTTTAAAAAATCCAACAAATTTACCCAAAACCGAATACATTTATAAGTCGTGCAATTTTCACCCGACTTCCAGGTCCCAGACACCGGATATTAAAGTGATATAAAAATGTTGTATGATTCAGTCAGCGCTGTTAAAAGTTTTGCCGGTTTTCCATCCGAATTTATGATTGGCAGTGCCCACTTGCGAATGATAAGCAGAGGTAGTCCGTTAACAACCAGAGCCACATCGTTAACGAAAATATTCCAACTTGAGGTGGGCCGCTATCGCCTGTTTTTCACTCTCATGATTCTTACTACCGAGTGAAGACCGGACTCTATTGAATTTCCTTCGGTATATGCATGTTGAGTTGTTGCAACAAGTGTTCTTATAATATTTACCTTAATATGCGTTACAAATTCCTTCTCAAATGTATTAATATGGCATTTTACTAATCGGTCAAAAGTCTTTTTGTGTCGTGTGCTGAATCATTTCTGCTGTGGGAACGAAAATGACTGTAGACTTCCTCCATTCTTGCGGTACGTGTCTAAAAGATGAACACATATCTCCCGAGGCTGCTGATAATTCTACGCTTTAGAATCTTTCTATATTTTGGCCAGAAGTGGCAGGAAAGTTCGTTTATATTAGCAATGGCAGAATCTCTCTATCTTCTGTCCAACTACCGTCCCTTTTTTGAATTTGGGAATAGCTTTAGCTTTTGAGAGAATACGTCTTGGCCTCCTTGGTGCTCTCAATACTGTCGCTGAGGTTTTGTCAAGAGGATCTTGAGGCTATCCGGTTTCTAGAAAACTTAGAAATTAGCTTTACATTGTTAAACTTCATTGCCGTCTTTTTTAGCGACTAGTTTCTGTCTCTAGGTGTAACATTTTGGGTGGCGATATTTTTTCATTGCCGTCCATTAAAACAGATGCTATGAGAAGATTTTTGTAAATATGGCTAACCTGATATTACCTTCTTTTTCGAATAGAAAGGGTTGTACCAGCACGTCACAAGATCTTGAGATTTACCCATCACACTCCATGACATCTTGTTGAAGCATTTAAACTGCTGCCTTGTTTTTATGCAGGAAATAGAACTGCCCTCTTTCTGCTTCCTTCGGCTAATACACATGCAACACCTTCCAGTGTTCTGTTGTTACATCGGAATTTTGTCGACGAAAAATTGCTATAGCACCAGCTGGAATCACAATCCGTGATATACCTTAAATTTTGGTGGGTAGAGACAAGTTCAGAGATGTTAGCTCTCCCACAAATCATTCACGGTTCGCTTGTATATGTTCGATTTGACCTAGTCAAAGGAGAATTGATCGTTACATTGCTGCAACTTACAGTCATTGTACCATTGACCGCTGTCAAACGCCGAAATTTGACCTTCCAGTTGCTCTATTGCCATCTTTATCATCAAACACCACGTTTTCCCTGTCGCCGGTGATTTTACCATAAGATGTACTACGGTCGATAAGTGCAACCAGCAAATGGTTTCTTTTCACTACTTCACATGTCGTCCGAATCGCAGCCGCCAGACGTTTCGATGTTGTTTTTGAATGTTTTTGATATTTAGATGTGGAACATTCATCTTCTATTGAACGTTGTCGCTTTTTCACTTCATATTTTGTATGCCAGTTTTCCTCAATTTTATTTGCGAAAGAGCAGTTTTTGTTTTAAAACTCCTCTTTGTTGTCGTAAGCAGTTTCCTCAAGCAAAGTCAAGCTTGTATTTTGGAGTAAGATCTTCGCATTTTTCTTGCCAAGACGCTCTACGATACGTATTTCTGCCTCGTATTTAGCTAAGGCTTTTTTACTTTTGCTGCTATGCATTCATTGCTCTTTCTTGTGACGATTGGAATCGACAGGCAACTTCGGATTTTGTCCTACTAGAGTGACTAAGATCGACAATAGTTTGACAACAGTAGCTTGACTATCAGTGCAACCTGTAAAAATCCCATAGTCTGTTTTGATGTTGCTACAAAAAGCCTCGAGTATCTTCTTGAAGCCTCAACATGTCTTCATTGTGTAGCTTCCCGTGTACAACTAATTTCAGTTTCAATAATAATAATATTCAAATTTACATCGCAGCTAATAAATTTAACCAAATTGCATTAAAATGTGCTGATCACAATTTTCGGTTTGAATGTTTTTCTCCTGAATGCCTAAACGCGTAACTACTATATAGAATGATCGATTTCATATAAGGAGAACATTAACCAATTTTTGTATACATATTACAACTCCAAAGCTACGACTTGCATAACTATTGTATGTTTATTTTCACACAAACTGTGCCATATAAATAGTTATGTTACTTTGGAACCAATTGCGTAACTATTGTATGACCAATTTCACACAGAGAGTAACATATAAATAGTTTCTATGTAATCAATTTCGATATACATATATTATAGCTCCTTAGAAACCACAAACATACCCAATTACACACATAGTTTAATATTTGAAAAATTATAACAGACTAATTTCTATACGATTACTATAACCATAACTATACTGAATCATAGCTGTAATCATTATAATAAAATTGCTTGCATTAATATTAGTTTACCAAATTTTCACGACTATCCTAAATTTTGACTTTATTCCTGATTTGATTTTTGAAACACTTCATTTTTACGTTTTTTAGAGGAAGGTTTTACGAGACTTCCATTAAATTGTTTAGTTAAGTTTGAAAGTAAAATGTTAGCGAAAATCGAAAGTGCTTGCACGTATATATCAGTAGAATTAAGACCACAATCGCATACATAATTAAATAAAATATCACTACAAGTTGATGTGATGCTATGAAATGTTAAACCATGGTTTAACCATGATTTTGACATCTTAGAAAAAGTGAATTATTAGCAATTTTGATAAGTATTGCATTCATAAAGAACAATATATACTCAATTTGAAACGATGGACATACCAAACCACCTCTTTGTAAAATGTCAAAATAATCATTATCTAAATTGTTGCTACCATCCGGATTCATTACTAATTTAATACAAGACTCACATTTTGTTTTGATTCTATTTTTAGAAATACTATAAGCCGCATATCCCGATACATAAAAATTTGATTTTTCATCGAAAATGTTTTCATATTCCTTTAAATAATCAGTCTCAAATACATATTTAAAATTTTCTACGTTATTTTTAAGCATAAATTTCAATGACTGATATGAATTTTGAGTTACGATTTCTTCAGGAAAATGGGCAACTAAGGTTCGAATTCTAAGTTTTTTTTTTCAGATTCTAGTATATCTTGATATGAAACATGATATGTTGAGCCGCTTAACCGTCTATATTTAGAAAATCGTCCTTCTAAATTATCTGTTTGAAATTTGCCGGGTAAAATATATTTAACACTAAAATTTTGAATACTTAATCGAATTATTGATAAAAGATTAGTTGTCGTTTGAAATATGGCATTAAAAGTATCTTTTGTTAAGTTTCCGATCCCGTTAAACAAATAAAGTTTATTCCACTTACTTAACCAATTTAAAAATGTCTCAAGGAAAATCACACGATCATCATTTAAATTTGCAATTCCATTACATGGCGCTTTATTATTTACAATAACCCACCACTTATTAAAAATCGTTAAAAAACCAACTGTGCCTAGGTAGTCATTTGAACTAGATTTTAATGCAGCGATTGTGGAATCGTGAAACACGTTCAAAGCTAATGGAACATTTTGTCTCTGTATAGTTGTAGGAAACAACGTTTTTTTATTCAGTTTATATGCTTTTCGAATTAACAACATATGTTCCGATTCAAATAACTTTCTCAAATCTTCAAAACAAGCTAATTGTATTGAATTATTTTCAAAATGTGGATAATAAAAAGTTTTACTAACGTCTAATTTGTTCAGCCAATTATTTCTAATATTTTTTATAATATGAACAGTGTCATACATTAAATATATATATTCTCCTGGAAATATTGGATTCATGAATTTAAAAGTGCCATCAGAACTAAAACTACGATACATATTTTGGTTAAGTCGATTGTTGTCTGTTGTAATGCTTATTACTTTTAAATCTAAATTTTGTAATAACGTTATAACTTCTTTTGTATATTCATATTGTTCCGACCCTTTTAATTTTGACACTGGTATTAATTTAACAATTTCTTTCAAATGTCCGAATACAGAATTCACCAAAAAGCACAAAACAGTTTTCGCAGCACCATCCGAATTTTCAGCATAACCATTAAGCACGTTTCCTTTATATATCATTTCAGCCTCACAATAAATTTCATCAATTTGAATGTTAACAATTTTTTCATGAGATTTTAAATTTTGAGTCACTTTTTTTAAATATTGCACATTTGAGTTATCATTATTAGCGTTTACATTTTGACTAGCACTAAATTTTTGCAGTGTTTTTGGATGAGGTAGAATTAAAATGTTTTTATTTCGTATTATATTATAAGCACTCGAAGAATATAAAAATATTGAATACGCATTTAAAATGCCACTAATTGAATATTTTTTTTTCTTAAGCAGAATTAGTTTTAGCTGCTCTATTATCAAATCTATGTTATTTTTATATTCAAATTCATCCAAATTATCTATAATAACTTTACCGAGCAAGAGATTTTGAATAGCATTGTTAATGTAATCTATGTGGTTAATTTCGTTGGATTCAATAACAGAATATTTACGTATAACCTTTTGAATTTGAGAATACATAACAATTTTTAAATCACTATTTATTATACCTTTTAGTTTTGAAGACGTTTGAATTACATTGTTCTGAAATATTGTAATTTGTAAATTATTTTCAATCAAAATGCTCACGTCAATTTTTATATTATTAGAATTGTCCAAAAATAGTTTATAAATTAGAATTTTGTCATCTTCAATTTTTATATAAAATCCATTTAGGTCAACTTTGTCACATATATTTAATTTTAGTTCACTAAAGTTTTTAATTATGTCACTTGTAATAATTTGAGGGTCAAATTCAATGGAATAGCAAGATTTGGTTGACAAATTTCCATTTTCATTGTTCATTAAAGATGTATTGAGTGCAGAATTTAAAGGAATTGGATTGAGAGGCATAACTAAATGTGGGTCGAAATGAAAAATTGTTGGCACGGCATTTTCAACTAGTTTTGGTATTTTGAAATTTTTTTTAACTCCGCCGATCTCTTCACGTCTAATAATTTGGTTTTCTTGAAAGTGTTTCTCGCAAATAAATTCTTCATTTATTATAGGCTTAGGAATTTTTTCGAGCCAAATTCTTTTTTCGTTTAATTTTTTTGGAAACGGAAATATTCGAATTTTTGAATTATTTTGGTACGTGCATTGGCAGTTACTTACGCAGCATTTTCTCTTCATTCTAGTAGAAAAATAAACAATAATCAGAAGAACACATACACACAACCAAATTTCTCATACTTATAATTATGAAATGACTTTTTTGATATTGATAGTATTCAATTTTTCGATTCTTTCTTTATCTGTTTTCTAAAGCTGGTCTTGTAAATAATATAGTAATTGCATTTTTTAGCTGTAAGTGGATAACAATTGCAATTTTTGTGTATAGTTACTTTTAGGTTAAAGTGGAGTTAAGCGATACAGCTCATGAGGAGGAGTAAATCTGAGGGGATCAAAAGGAGGATCGACTTTGACCGAATTTTGATCTAGGTAAATCGTCTATAGCTCCTCTCTTCCCTCCAGAGAACCCAAAAGTTGATATGACGATTTTTCAAATTTGCACAAATTTAACTAAACATAATAGTGTTAAGTGATAGGAGGGATCCCCTTGATTAACCTTTTGTACGGGCTAAACTAGAGGTAACAACACCCCTTCTTCCCGGGAACCCATAAAGCCTGTATGGGATTTATGAAAATTTGTCAAAATTAGTTTTGTTAAAGTGGAAATCGATAGAAGAGATCACCCCAAACAATATAAACTTTGGAGGTGGATAAGGTTTGCTTACTTTTCGGCCCGACAAAAGTTGGTTGAGGGATCTCCTATCGGTTCGCAGTTCACATAATTATTTTCGAGTTACTTTCAAAATTCCACATACAAACGTTGAAAACTATCATATTACGCTCTTAAGAGCGTTAAAAATCTCCATAATACTGTCTTAATACGGCTTCTAGCTCGATTTAATACTTAGTTTGGTTGAACGGGAAGGAGGGGCTGGTTACCCATAATTTGGCCTGAACAAAAGTTGATCAGGGTGATTAATCCTATCGATTATCACTTTCATATAGTTAATTTTTGTTCAAATTTGAAAAATTTCCATACGAACTTTTGAACCTTCGAAAGGACAGGTAGAGGTGAGCGACGAACTCGCTATAACAAAAGTTGATCAGAGCCTCTCTTTCTACTTAAAATTAGCGCCGCTAAAAAATGATTTCAAAGATTTACTAAAATTACGTAAAATACAACGCACAAACAAAATTACTTCAAGCAGAAAATGTCACACAGAAACATAAACAAAGAAAATTTGTAATTTTTCCAAAAAAAAAATGAAAACATAAAATCGCAATTATACCCAAAGAAGCTGTTTTATTTCAATGGAGCAGGTAAGTAAAGATGTTACTTATATGCATTAAAGAAGAAAATGTAGAACAAACCTTTTTTGTTGCTGGTTTCTTTTTGATTTCGGCAATAAACATTTCAGTTTTGGGAAACCAATACAAACGTTTGGTAAACTAATACTATTGTGCATAATATGACTACAGCTTAGATTTAGTTATAGTGATGGATCAACCCATCAAAAATTTCTATCATATTACACTATTAAAATGTACAAGAAAACTACTATCACATATTAGTTAAAATTGTTGTTAGTTTCTATAACTATATCTAACATTAAAATTAAACATATTATACTACTTACAAGAAAATATCCACACCAAAACTTAAAGAATAAAAACAATAATGAATACAATAATGAAACACCAGAAAATGAAAGCATGAGGTATAAAACACTTTATTCTTATAATTCAAAAGTTTACAGTTTCTATATAATTAAAAAATTAATTAAAACAAAATAATAAAATAATTAAAAGACACACAAAAACGAATACATACTACGAACAACATATGCTTTACAACGCGGTTGTATAAATACACTCTTTCTCTGTGACTGAAAGTTTGTGGTTTTGATTTTAGTAGTATTTGTGCACATAAGATAGGCGAAATATATAGTGTTAGTGGTACTGATGACAATTCCTCTCAGATACAGTCGCATCATAAGAATTGCCCTACGCCAAAAAAATTATAAAATAAACCCAATTAGTTCGTTTATGTAATCCCCGCGCATGTGATGTTAGCGAGTGTTATTAATTGAAATTATTTTCAACAATTAGCTAAAATAGCGTTATATACGAATTTAAAACAAATATTTTCACTCACCCTATGGCATCCTTCAGGCGCAGCAGTAAAACGTTTTCCAATCTGTTCAGTCTTCATTAGTATATTGTTAATCCCTTGATTGCCCATTGTAGGGCCCGATCGACCAATATGTACATTCGTAAAATTTAGTGCTCTATCAAATGACATTGTTCGATTGTTGAATACAACGTCTTTAATAGCACCTTGAAATCCTTCAAAAGAAGGCGCCAAACTGTCGTATTCCGGATAATCAGGTGCACCACCAAAATACAATCCACCTGCCTCTTCGGGCATATTCACAACAAACGGAGCAACCGAGAATGGCCGTGCCATTTGAAAAATGTCATCAATTCGTAGCTCAATTTTTCGTCCAAACTTTTGCACACTCAACACATGGTATTCGCCATCGTTAACCGATGTGTTGGAGATCAATTCAATGCGGCCACGGCCAGCGTCAAGCCACACATGAACTTGTCCATTAATAAGTGAAACGGAATAATTACCACGTAAGTCTTTTTGATCGTAGTCATCCGAAATGGCCGGCGGATAAGCAGAGAGCATTATTAGACATTCAGATTGTAACGTACGGAACACAAATCCAAAGTTGCCACGTTTTCGCAATGAATGGGAAGGTAGCTCAGCGAATCCATTGCCATAAAATCCGGCACTAAAATCAGTTTTTGTGTTTTAGATCAAACAGTGAGAGAGAAATATAGAATTTACTTTGAAATTGTATCCTGGCACGACGGTTCAACACCAAAGTAAGAAGAACTATCCAGTGGATCATATGATTCACCATAGATTTGTATGTCTCGCATGCATCCCAAATAAGCATGATCGGCACCTGGTGCTTTTGTAGTGCCCGATTTGAATCCTGGCGGCACACCACCTAAATAATAGTTAGCATCGGACAAATCCGGTAGCAACTGTGCGGTAATCGGTGTTGTCGGTGATCCTGTTTTTGGTTCTTCATTGTTAACCTTAAGGCTACCATTTTCCGTATTTCGTTTCGGTGTAAATTGCCGGGCAGCTTCAACATTAACCCAGTTGCCAGTATTGAATTTATTCGTTGTGTTTATCTCCAATTTCGATTCGCCACCATAATCAATGCGAAATACAATGCGTCCCTCATGTAGTGTCAGCGAAATAGATCGGTTCTAATAGGAGAATATATTTAAAATAACAATTTTTCTTTGGAAACTACAAGAACTATACATTTTTATCATCCACAGCCAGGAACAGCAGTGCATTTTCGTCAAGTGTCTTAAATGTAATTTGTAGGAAAAACAAATTTTTCTTGTACGGTTTCGAACGAGCCTTATTCAATTTTGCATAGCCTTCACCATTGAAATGTCTCGAATTTGATGTGGCCGATGATTCATGTGCACCCAACATTGCACCTGAGCATTCACCTTCACTGTGTGCAAAGTGCCACAATCCAATTTGATTGTCGTCCACATAAACTTGATGCAAAACAACGCCTAGGCCAACATCGGCGGATAGTTCTCGTGGTTTTATATCTGGCGGTATACCGCCCATCCATATCCGGTTATGTGGCATAACAATGAATCGCGTATGTTCAGAATCCGTTATACCATTAGCAATGTGATGTGACATACTTAGCGACCCATTGTTAAGCATTCGACGAACAATTAAACTGCCCAAATTCATGGTACGATTTGCTTCGATTTGATACCATGCATCATCATACTTTGGATCGCGTGTCCGTATTTCCATTGGATGAGTTATTTCGCCAGTACTGCCGCCCATATTCCAGAGCAATCGAATGCGTCGTTTGATCATTTCAAGCGCAATAAACTTTGATCCGTCTCCCTGAATGAATAGGAGTGGTGAATTGGTAATGTCCATACCCAGAGCAATAGACATTTTCACGGAATTGGCCGTTGTAAGGCCAAACATTTGCGGAATATAAGAACGAATACATTTTGGTGTTCCTGATTCTAGCGATACGCGAATCTGTTTGAAAAGTTAGTTAATACTGCAATGAGAACTGATTTCTAAAATAAAATAAATATCGACATACTCCTTCGGCAGCGTGCTTAGCCTTAGCGATTTTATCGCGAAGTTCTTGTAAACGGGTGCTCATAGAATTGTTCCATTGTTGAAATTTCTCATTTTGTTTCAACGACATCATTTCAATGTTATTTAGTGTATTATTGGCCGCTCTAATATTGCTTAAGGATTGAGATACTGTCAAATTAAAGCCGAATAGAGATTATGTTTTTTTTTCCTTTGCAGACATAGTTTTAAGCAAATAGAGAATTTACCGTTTTCTTGTGCCATGCCTAGTTTTGTGTCCCATTGCGGTTCTAATGACGCCAATTTTGATTTAAGTTTATAGACATCGCTACTTATGTCGACCGCTTCCCGACGAACCTCACGCATTTGATCGGAAACTTTGGCCGCCGTCTCCAAGCGATCAATTACAATTTTCATTGTAGCATTATTGTTGAGATTGTTTAGCGTCGAAGAAATGTTATTGTTTCTAAGTCCCGTTTGCCATATAGTGTTTTTGATCGAGTCAACAATTTTCTGGTGGCCTCGCAGTTTATACTCTAGATCTGGACAAAGTCAAAATAAAGGAACTATTATTTATTAAGTGTCGACTAACGAAAATAAAAACATCATAAGTATTCGATTTTTTTTGAATTAATATATATAGAGACTTATTGTTGGGCCGTTAGACTCCCGAATTCTTGTAATAAGGTGTTAGTATCCCTTATTTATACGAATTTTTCATTGCAAATTCATTTTTGTATTTCATCAATTTATGGAGCTATCCTTTTTTTTTAAAAGCGCGTTACGACCGAGATGTTTCATTTAGTTTCTTTTGAAAAACAAAAAGATAGTGAGTTTTATCCATATTTTGGAGAAATGCACGAAAATATTCCTTTTATTAAGCGGGAATATTTTAATTAAAGGAGAGATCAGATCTACTTTTTGCTAGATTGGCCGATTACACAATCACTTTATAAGTTTTTTTAGTTAAGACTGTTTCAAGTGAAAAATTAATTAAATATCTATGTCCATAGAACTATATAAAATATGGCACTAAAAGTAAATCGTTTGCTGCCATCCTGTATCAGAAAAAAAATATAGAGCTATGATACCTAAAATATAAGCTTAGATCACAGAAACCAAATACAATCTTATATCGGCAGGAATGCCGTAACCGCAAAGTAATTATCTAAAATTTTCAAATAATTATGGTTTCCAACATTCAATACGACAAACAACGTTGCAGTGAGATCCTCCAAATAAATGCACTGCACAAAATCGGATTGTGCATACAAATACATTGACCACGCATACTGGATGTTGTAAACTCAACTGAGAAATTGACTTCATCGAAATGCGATAAGCAAGAAAGTGAAATACACTGTTCATATACGTACAAGCATTAGTGCAGTTTGTTTTTACAGATGACTGAGAGAGATTAAGTCCATGACCTCGATCGTACAGTGGCCCAACTCAAATCCGGGATCTGATGGTATCTGGGTAATCCGAATTTGATACCACGTGAATAGATAGCCAAAAGTAGATAGTTACTACTAATACTAATTTATTAATAATTTAATTTTATATTATTTATATGCGTCTTTAATGGACTTATTATTTCACTACTTCATTATATTTTACTACAGAGTTCCGAAAATTTTGTATTTTTTAAACGTATGTCTTGCCTACAGAGTTTACAACTATATTAAAATTCAATGAAGTGATAATCTGTTATAATGTAAAATTATTTATGTTAAGCTAATTCAACCGTCCAGGAAGACAAACAAATCCTCAGGAAACTGCTAAACTTTATAATTTTCTAAAAAACTGAAATGCTTTGGCCTGCCATAGACCATAATTACTTAAAAATGCAATTAGAACTGACTAGGATACCACAGTTTTATCGAAAGCCTGTAATGTAGTTATATATACTTACTATATGGGGCTTAGTAGGGCTAAGCCCTACTGCAAATTTACCACAATTATTTATTTTATATACTACGCATGTAGTAATTTTTTTTAAAATTGCGCGAATTCAATTAAGCTCCATATAACATATAAATGATAACTTCAATAATATTTGTACCACATTTCACACTAAGATTTACATTCTAACTGTATAACACTTTACGCAAAAGCTTTCATAATGTTGTGGATTATATTAAACAACTCTTTTTATATATGGGGCTATTTGATGTTATATGTAAAATAGCTACCAACTCTTATGAAAATTTCTATTATGTATATTGGTTTGTGATTTTATTTTACATTGAATTTCGGGGCTAGCCCTATTCAGCTTGTTTATTTTGTGCGTGATG
>JANTEX010262030.1:0-12029 GCA_024741295.1 Macrocera vittata | reverse complement strand
TTGATTCTAGTTTTCACAAAAGTAGTAGCGACCTAAAAAAAATGCGCTACCCAAAATTTGAGCCCGATCGGACAAAAGCTTAGGGTGGCTCTCGAACACCTATTTAGAAAATTAGTGCGCCAACAAAGAGCTATATTGGACAAACTATTTTTTTGTTGTTCTAGAAAATTTTATAATACTTTAATGTATGTAGTTTATCAACGAGATATACTGTATATGGAAGTGCCGCGTCCAATTGGCAGTTTTTTTTTGTATTTTTGGGTTTTTTTTCAATTAATTTAATGATCCTTTTTTAATTTTTCAATAATTTTGAAGCTGAAAAAAATAAGGTTGTTATTTTTACATTTTTTTTTCTAGCTCTACTTTAAGAGCAGTTTTTTCGGATCCTCTGAAAACTCAATTTACCGAAAATACAATTTTCCGAGTTTACCGAAAATACAATTCTCCGAAAATACAATTCTTCGAAAACACAATTCTTCGAAAACACAATTCTACGAAAACACAAGTGACCGAAAATACAAAGAACCGAAAATATAATTCACCGAAAAAACAATTCTCCGAAAGCGACAATTCACCTAAAAAACAATTTACCGAAAATAAAATTCACCGAGATTACAATTCACCGAAAACACAATTCGCCTAAAAAACAATTCACCGAATGTATATTCTCCGAAAACGACAATTCACCGAAAACAACCGTTGATGATCAGATTTCAAACGGAAGTGACCGGATTTCAACCGGAAGTGACTGAATGTCCGGTTTTCATCCGGAGGTGTCTATATTTCAATCGGAAATGAGCGGATTTCAATTGAAAGTGTCTAGATTTTAATTTGAAATCAGGCAAATTTCGGTTAAATGATGGTCACTTCGGCTTAAATCAGGTTACTTCCGGTTTAAATCCAAACACTTTCGGCTGAAATCCGGTCACTTCCGGTTGAAATCCAGTCACTTCTGGTTGAAATCCAGACGCTTCCGGTTGAAATCCGGTCTCTTTCGGTTGAAATCCGGTCACTCCCGATTGAAAGCCGGTCACTTCCGGTTAAAATCCGGTCACTTTCGGTTGAAATCCGGTCATGTCCTATTGAGATACTGACACTTCCGGTTGAAATCCAGTCACCACCTGTTGATTAAGGAGAATTGTATTTTCACTGATTTTTTTTTTCGTGAATTGTATTTTCGGAGAATTTTGTTTTCGGTGAATTGTCGTTTTAGGAGAATTGTTTTCCGGTGATTTGTAATTTGGACTAATGGTATTTCGGCCAATCGTATTTTCGATGAATTTTGTTTTCTGTGAATTGTAATTTCGGTCTGTTGTGTTTTGGGTGAATTTTTTTTTCGGCGAATTGTAATTTCGTTGACTTGTGTTTTCGGTAAATTGTACATTCGGTGAATTGTAATTTAGGGGAATTGTTGTGCTACGGTTTTTTCGTAATACATTGAAATCGCTTGACGTGATCTTAATTAACAAAAAGTTAACTGTTTCTTAAGGTCTTTATATTTAACGTTTAGTTAGAGCTCTCATAGAAATATAAAATCGGCTTTACAACGAAAACATCTGAATAAAACAAAATCACGCTTGTGATTTATTTTTATCAGTAAACTTCTAAATTAAGTTCTCAAATTAAAGTAAAAAAATTAAAATAGATCTGCAACTTTATATATAATATAAATATGTTTTATTTGCACCGCTTTATAATTCGCAAACTGCATTAAAGATAGCCTTGCTACATTATAAACCAGTAACAAGACTTTCGTATGTACCGAAGGATATTATTTTTTAAATGAGTAATTAGGACAGCTATGAAAATATGCAAGCGTCGTCGTCAAGAACCAAAGGCTATTTTACCAATTTTATAATAACTTGCATTGCATCATTGATAAAATGGTGTTATAGACATTTTTCGAACATCATACGTGAACATTGGCAGCGCCAAATGTTGTGTCGCAGTCACTGTAAATGTCGTAATTGGCCTGGTAGAAAAACCACAAATATATCCTTTAAAAGATAAGTTACCGATCCTTTCGAAGCCCTAATTTCAATTGAGCTAGAATAATCGACGCCTGCCTGATGGACGTGAACTGGTACATTACGATTCCAAAAACGATCCAAAACTCCTGTGCGTATATCTTTTTGATGATATGTGACACTTCGCCTGATTATTCGGTTGTCTGACTAATAACCGTAGAAAATGGCCATTTGGTTAAATACTTTTCAAAAATGGAGTATCATACCGCGAAAGTAAATGCTGGAAGCAGCCAAACACACGAGCACATTAATGGAGTCTGTTTATATGAAAAAATTGTATTGTCCGAACTGATTAAAACTTCGAATTTCTCCAGCAACCGTGTTAACACATGCGCGGTACGTGGTAATAAAACCGTTTTGAGTTGTCTTCGCATGTGTTGTTTGTATATCGATGAATTAAAAAATCTAATATCATCTCGTCCCAATCACAGAAATAAATTTTTTCGGTATGCCAGTTTTAAAGGCAAAATTAATATATGCCCAACATTCTGTATACATTTTCATCTCGTGGTAAACTGCCGATTAATTGTGATATTTTATGAACTATTTGTTGTTTTTTTTTTTTTGAATAGCAAGAATTTTGTTGAGTAATTTCAACATATCTTTATTTTTTTGAAAGCTTAAATTATTTGAATTTGATCGATTTTTTAAACTTTTTAAAAAAAAAACTTTAATTTTTTTTGAAATGTTTCTTTTTCCCTTTGAATATAATAAAAACTGTACAATATTTGCAGAAGTAATAAAAATTAATAAAACTTAAAAAAAAAAACAGAGTATACTTTAAAAACCGAAGAACTTCAATATTTTGAACAACTGATTTATTTTGAATAATTGGAATTTTCCTGATTTTTTTTTTTTTTTAACAATTTGAATTTTATTGACTTTTTTTTTAAATATTTGTTTTTTCAAATATTTTGTATTTCTCTTAATTCTTTGTACTTTTTTTAATTTTAGGATTTTTCGATCTACTAGCAAGACAATGAAATTACGAAAGCAATTCCATTTAAATTAGAAGTTATTCAATTGAATCGGTATAATGCTTTAAAAATCCGGTATAATTTCAAGGGCTAAACTCAAATTTTAGCGGTCTTAAAAAAAATTAAAAAAAAAAAAACATTGCAAACGCTTTTGTCTATAGCTTGTAAACATTTCCAGGGTACGGCAACTAAACCAATACCAATGTAACATATGTATATAGTTTGTATTAACAATAGCGATACAACATTCTGCCTAATCTGTTCTAAAACATCTATAGAAACATATATCCTATATAGAAAAACCAATGCCGTTGCGCACCGA
The DNA here is from genome assembly GCA_024741295.1 of Macrocera vittata. Classification (NCBI taxonomy): domain Eukaryota; kingdom Metazoa; phylum Arthropoda; class Insecta; order Diptera; family Keroplatidae; genus Macrocera; species Macrocera vittata. The sequence goes on along the minus strand of JANTEX010262030.1, from coordinate 8,703 downwards.
GAACTGCATTTGTCTTTATAAAATCATTTTCAAAAAATCAAAATACCATTCCACAAATACCAATTGATATTATTATTTCAAGAATTTTCTTTAACAATAAATGTATTTTGCCGATGCCGCCGACATCCATTTAAAAAATATTGTATACATTTACTTATACATAAATGAACGACTAAAGAAATTTGAGTTGTTGTTATTTTATATAATTTTTTTTTTTTAATTAGGAAATTTTGATGAAATGTGTCGAGCTTTTTCATTTCATTTTATATACATGAAAATTTTTATATTTTATTTTGTATTGAATGCCGCATATTATGTAACATAAGATAGGTACAATGGTACATATATTAAAATGTGTGTTTGTGTTATATGTATATTGTACACATGTTATTATCTATACTTTATTTAATGCATGAACGGAATAATAAAATAGTTTTTAATAAAATATAAAATTGTGAGAATCAAAGACGGTAAGAATTTATTTTAAATCTCATCTGGCCTTTTTCAGTGAAAAAATCAGAAATATTTTATTTACGAATACAATAATTGTTTGGCAATCAAAAGTTTTGAAACAAGGTTATACTTATATACAATGTAATAAGGACTATTATGTTACACCCAAAAAATTGTTTATTCAATAGTACAATTTTTATTGTAATATGCAATAACAAGTGTAATAATAACATTTATTTCGTATTCCAACAAAAATATTTCTAAGTACTACAAATAACATTTATAAATATAACAAATTTTATTGTTATGTGTAGCATATTTTTTGTAATGTTAACAATTACATTTTCTAATATTAATAAAGTTGTACTAAATTAGTTGAAATAAGTTGTTATATATAGCAATTTAAATTTTAATATGTAGAAATTTAAATTGTTTTATTTAATTTTTTTTTTCTACACACAGAGAAAAAATTAGTTGATTCAACTAAATCCATAGTAGATTCAACCAAATGGTGTAATGAATTGGAGCCTACCGATTGTTTGCTGAATGTTGAATATACTAATTAACAATTGGTACATTTTACAAATTGTTACACAATAAGTAGTGTCAAAAAATCACTATGTATAGTTACACTTACTAATGTATTATCTACTACTACTAATCATATACTATGTATACTATATTCAGTATATTATGATACAATTTCAAATTTAGTAAAAATAATAAAAATATGTACATTTTACAAATTGCTAATTAGTCAACTATACCAAATAAGTACTATGCATAGTTACTTATAGTAAAATGAAACTATACTTCTTAAAATAAACTATATACATATTAGTGCATATTAACCGACTGAATAGCACAATAAGTGTTGCGGCGCGGTAGGTCTGAGTTCGAAGCCCACCAGCAGCGGAAAAAAAATGTTCAAATTATTCATTTGAATTATCAAATGAATAAAACCGAACTCATGACCGGGTGCTTCGGACACCACCTTAAAAACTATAGTTCCTGGTGTGACATGATACAATGGGTCTCATTGGCGTAATAGTCCGCTGGTTACAAATACTAGCACCCCCAAAAGAATCTATCTATCTAGTGCATATTATTTATTTTAGTATATATTGCCAATATTTAAACATATACTAAAATAGTTTCTTTCTGTCCAAATATATGAGTGTATGATTGCGAATTAATTTATTTTTCGAAGAATGTTTGCTGATGGATGAGAATCGTAGAAATAACTAATATTGTTAATTTACCTCCAGCTAGACTTGCAAAAATATCGTCTAATCTGACCATGGATAAGGTTCCATTTCAATGCATTTATTTATGTTGACTATGCAGCTCATGTAAATACGTAGAGTATTGAACTAGGCGGTAGCACGACAATTTCCCGAAAAGACAATTCCCCGAAAATGACAATTTCCTTAAAACGACAATTTATGGGTGAAGGTCTTCTCCCAATCATTTTCCCTCATTTTTCAATAATTGTTTGCGAAAATTACAAAAACGTCAAACAATTGGTTTCCGGTTGATTTTCGATCACTTCCGTTCACTACCAGTCTTTCAAACAGAATCGTCACTCTTTCAAACAGAATCGTCTTTTCGGAGAATTGTCGTTTCGAGGAATAGTCTATTCGGGCAATAGTCTCTTCGGGAAATTGTCGTTTTTGGGGAATTGTGCTTTCAGGAAAATGTGCGTTCGGGGAATTGTCGTGGAACCGAACTAAGCCAACGACTATGTTTAACTGGTTTTATTAATTTATCTTGACAAAATCTATTGAGTTCTTGGTTACCTGGATCGCGGCACTTAAATGCGACGTTGAGACAATTTTGGTTGACCGGAAATACTATATCAGCATTAATATTTTCTGGCTGTTTTCGTTTTTTGAACCCATGATATATAGTGATCTATGAAAGCATCTTCCAATATTAACTTTTTAAAGAAAGCATCTTCCAATATTAACTTTTAGCAACGAGTTCATTAAGACTTTGGACCACTTATTTAGAGGATACGATCGGTGAGTTAGTTGCTTTGCTAGCAATGTAGATAGCCGCAATGGCTCTGCATAAGACACGCTCGATCTCTCTGGAGTTCTGTAGTATTCCTGTATATTAAAAGAGTCTGTCAATAGCGTCTTGACTGAAGTCTGATTTTAATGCCTTTACCGAATACCAAATTTGGAAGCCTGAAATCGGTCGGTAAGTCTACTAATTTACTTGGTAATGAGCATAAAATGGAGTTGTGTCCATAGATTTTCTCTTTCAAGTAACTTATCGCTCATAGCCTGACGGATGTACGTGCTGCTATGCAGTTTATGCGAGAGTTGATGTGTATATGTCGACCGGAACTAGCCTTCATTATACCAATTTGGCACTCTACTTATTTTTGTGTAATTATATTTTTCGACCATCCACCAGACAAATGATCAATAAGGCCATTTTTGGCTCTAACTTCTATGTCTATTTAACACATTTTTGCATGCGAATAGCGGCAACTATATGCTTTCTTGATTCTCTACCCTATGTTTAGTCTCCAGAACAGGTTTCACTCAAGTTACTCAATTCATTCTCGGTACTCGAAAGTCTGCAATTTCAGTTTTATATAGTATCCTCTCAGTAAACTGTTAGTAGTGCGATGTCAGTGGATCTATCCCTGATGTATGCTTGTTGAATTTTTCAATAGGATGAAAGACAAGAGCGTACCAGTTCCATTAGGCGTTTATAGTCTTCAGTGAGAATTGTTTCATAGTAAGACTAATCGGTTGGAAATCTTTAGATGATTCATGGTCCCGCTTACCCGATTCCGCTATTCCGCGATGAAGCTCTTTTCACGACTAGATTTATGTAGTATTTTGTAAAGTTGCCTCAGTGAGCCATCTCACCACATATGCCGTTGTATATTGTAGCAGATGCCATCTATTCCAGCGAATTTGTAATGGGGGAAAAGTTATCAATCGAACAAGCAATTATTGCTAGTGTTATTGTGTTACGGAACCTTTCATTTACGCCTCTAGTTTCGTCCAGTGCTTCCGAACAATCCTCATAAGCTTCCGTTTGGTGTAATCTGTACAGCCTGGGAAGTAGGTTGAGAGTTTCTTGTGTCTCTTCGGACGATTCGGTATACTTATTATCCGCTTTCCGCAGTGTTCTTTAGCACAAAATCAGCCTAAATTTGCTAATTCTCTCGCAGACCTGATTAGGAGAATCATGAGCGGTAATACCTACTGGTCAGTGGTAGGGTTTTCAACAACCAAGATGTTGATTACGGTAGGATTAACCGTTAAATTAGTTATTATCAACAGATGATTGGTTGATTTAATCGCGGTTTCGATATGTTTTACCGATTTACAGGTTAAATTTCACCTATTTTGGGTTCAAAATATTTTCTGTGATGTCGACTCAGAACTGATCTTTCGGTTATTTCATTGCCTTCTTATTTTCTCTAAAGCAATCTTCATGCAAACAACAAGTATTGTAAATGTATCTGGTCTCCTTCGTGAGACCTGTTAGTTTCTCAGTGGCATTTTTTTACGCTTCCATAGCTGCTACAAAGTTGCCATTTCAAATCTCAAGTTATTCTACCGGCTGCAATCTGATGTAGGTACTAAACTTAGTTTCTATGGTGCCTTCAATTTTTTCCAAACAGTTTTTCTGAGTGGTTTAAGTGTCGCATTCTCAAATTGGAAACAAATGAGGGTATATTTATGGTCAGGGAACGACTGTTTTCCTGAAACTCCCCAGTTTGGCTTGTTAGTAGCAAGAATGGTATCAATAACAACATTTCAGTTGGGAAAACTGTTCGGGAAGGTGAAGGTGGGACTGAAGAATCGATTATCGTCAGATATTGAGCCATTATACAATCTCCAACGTCCTGCCCGCCAACAACATGATTTTTTTTTAATCGGAATGATTGAGCTTCACCACTAGCCACTTGAGTGTGCCGGTTGATGTCTTCAATGTAACGACTCTCGTTGTTCCGTCCAGACCTGGATAAATCTCGATAATCTTCCCCATGGGCCATTGATTTGGGGTTTGTCCGTCCTCTCTTATGATGAAAACGTTGCCTAATTTGAGATCTAATTTGCGTAGCGTTCATTTTACTCTTTGTTTCAGCTCTGTTAGGTATTTATACTGCCAACGAATACAAAATGATTGAACTAATCGCTGAACCAAGTTCCACCGGTTGCGGAGTGCCATACGATCTAGAATGGTCGGTTCAGGCGGTGCTAGAAGTGGCTGTCCGTCGAGAAAATGACCTGGTGTAAGTACTACCAGTTGACTGGGTTCATCCTTCAAACGGGACAATGGCCGAGAATAGAAGCAGGCTTCGATTTGGCAGAGCATAGTCGACAATACGCGTCAAGTTCCGCTTCATGGATTTGACCGCTGCTTCAGCCTATCCGTTGAGTGCGCACCACTCGGTGGACTAAAGTTCCAATTTATTCCATCCGTTAATGATGCTGATTTCTGGGTGATTGCATGATATTCGTTCAGGATTATGTTAGTGCCTACAAAATTCGTACAATTATCACTGTAGATGTCACTGTATTTTCCTCTACGGTTGATGAACCGACAAAACGTAGCGATAAATGCGATCGATGTTAAGTCTAATAGCCTTGGTTGCCATACAGATGAATACGCTGATATATCCTTTGACTGTTTGTTTCCGTCCTCGAAAATTCGATTGTCTTATACAAATAACACATTCATGAATGGTTCGCTTTGCCTCGGATCGATCCGCAACAATCCTGTATTACAGCCTGGTGAAATTGAACATAATCTGAAAGTTGTCGTCTAACGTCTGATTGTGTGCATAGTGAGAGATAAGCTTTGTTAGGTGTGAATGACGCGGTAGACTGATCGGATGCTGTTGATTGTATGGCACATCACCACGTCTAAGCCGTCCACCGACTCAAACTAATCCCTGAGTATCGATAAATGGATCGAGTGCTGTTAGGTTGCCCTTTGCGAACTTAGAAATGACATTTTCTAAACCAAATTGACGTCTTGTTATCGTTTGCTCTTCAAGTTTGCACCAATCGACGTCAACTTTAGTTTTTGCTGTCCACAAACTAGGTCGATGTGTCACCCGTGCTGGTCCGTATCCGATTGCTAATAAAGACGTTCCGTCAAGTTTGTGACGACCGCAGGCATGCTAGGGTGATTTGCGAATCGTACCAGGCAAACGTCTGTACGCTTAGACAGATACGTCGAAATATCCGTGTAGTTGATATAACTTATTTGCCGCGAAACCTGTCCAGCGGTGAATTTTTAATTCCAATAATTGATTAGATTTTGTTCGATACGCTGTCCATTCTCGGTCCATGCTTTCTGGGATCGGATCGTCCCAGTCTAACTTTAACAACCACAATTGCTGCATCATTAATTTTTGTGATAACGTGACAGGTTAGAGCTAACCAGATGGATCAAACAGCTTGCTAGCCTGTGACAACAGTTGGCGCTTAGTTTATTTTCCCCTTGGATATGTATCGACGTTAACTTTAAATGTATTGGTGACTGGGTCCCAGACGACTGTTGCTGTCTGTCCATTGTCAATACTTACACTGTCGATCGGTCTTTGTTATTGGTAGTCCTGATCGTCAGGATGTACTGTTTATTGCCGATACATTTTTCGGATGTCGGCACATATTCCTATTATGGCGCCAACGCGATAATATGTCCTTGTATGGTGGATCCGCTGATCAAAACGTTGTTAATCGAAGTACCAGTATTTGTCTTAGCGCTGCTGTCGAACACCACTCGTTATTTTGTAGTAATGTTCGATTGTTTTATTGCGGAGTGGTGCGGAAAATAAAATACCCCACGAACGGGCTTATCGATTTCATTGTCCGAAACCTCTTTCTTGTTATTTGATTGTTCGTAATTGTCCATGAATTTTATATCATAACTTTACCGGGTCGTTCTGAAGACGACGTTACACTTGATGCATCCAAATGATCGCACCGGACAATCAATCGCTAAGCATTTCTGTGGTAAATGTGAGCCTGTGTAGTCGAAATTGTTCGATGTTTCCGCGTGATTATTTGGCGAGACCTTGCCCTCGTACGAAGCTGATGCTATCCCGGATATGGTGATTAACGACACGATCTGGCGTAAGAGACGATGACGGTGATGGCGTCGTGTGATTCGTTTTTGTTGGCAATGTTGATGCTGCTTGGTTCAGTAACGAATGATGTTAACGTTCGTTGTCAACTGTGGCAACGATATTTGGACGAGCATGACTCTGCCAAGTGATTCGACTGTAGACAATTAAAGCATGGTCGCTTTTTTCGTGCTTGTTGATGACGATTAATGACTGTTTCCGCAGTTGGGCATCTGTGAAAATTGCGACTCTCGACACAAACAATGCATTTAATTTCAGTGTTAATATTTAAATTGTGTTTTCTCCTCACCACCTTGCTGGAAGTCCCAGTGGAAAAACAAGTCGTTAGGAAGGTTGTCAGTTGTTCCCAGGTAGGTGGCGTTTCTTTAAGCAATTTCGGTATCCCATAAATGCCGCCAATTTGTTCTTCGTTGGTTATAGTTAGATGGTTGTGGACCATAACCTGGTACAAATCGGCAAATAATTGCCATTCCAGATAACCATGAACTTGGCCAAGGTTATTTTTGGTAGCCACGGCGTGTGCGTCGCCGCTGTTGCGTATAAGGTTTGAATCACTGGTTGTGTGGTTTTTGCTAGAGCAGCCGCTTCATGTGTTGCCTTCTAAGCTATAATGAACGCTAGCGCTTGGGCGCATGCGTCCTCAGAAAAGCGCCAATTGTTCTTCGATTAGATTTTTGCCGGTCACGGAAAGTATGGCGTCATGATTAGAGCAAAATCACTGCAAAGGCCGTTCAGTAGGGGAAATTGACTGATGATTTGGTACAAAATGACGGATTTCACGCTTTCAGTTTTCGCACTTACACACAGGCGAGCAATCGCTTTACCAGCGGCGGCGTCGCGATTATTTACCCTTTCTGTCATCTTGATTATAAATATAGCTGATTTGGGATGGCATTAATTCGATGATGAAGTAAAAAAAACTTGCGTTTCACTATTGGTCCCGTTCAGGGTTTCGGCACCAAAAAATGTTTGCTTAAATTATCAGCAAGAGCTCAAAATTAAGTATATAGAAAGAATTATCTGTCAAAAAAATGCGTCATTGCCAACAAGAAAAAAATATGAAGTTGGTTGCAAATGTTCATATGTGGACATTTGGGGGTTTCGCCTTACGTCAAGAAGAAACGATTATCGACAGATATTGACCCACTCAACAATCTGCAACAATACCCATGAAAAGTACATGACAATATTAAAATGACAAAATAGTCAGAAAACTCAATCCAAAATGATTCGAAAAAATGCCGTCCCTGTCAGATCATCTGATGACCTTAAGTTTTACAATAAATCATGCCTTGTACAGCATTTGAGCAGCAATATCGGTGTATCAATCTCTGTCAGCCCAATTTAGATTTCAAGTCATTACACACACACAGGCTAGACAATATGTATTGCACAAATGGAAACAAATTATATTATAACAAAATATTTAACAATGAAATAAAACTCATGGAAGTAACTGCAAAGAAGTTCCAACTCTGTCTTTCCATTTTTCAAGAAAACATGTAAGAGGAAATTTTTGAAATATTAGGCGTGTTAAAGCTTGTGCGCTGAGTTGGGAACAACCTGGTCTAATAACCGAAATAACGCAATGATGTCAAATATGAAAAAGCAACATAGCAACAATTTTAGAAAATTACCTCCGATTAAAAACTGCCATAGAAGTTGTTTGATTGTTATTTTTTTTTATGCATTATTGATTTACATTGGATGGATCTTAAACAAAATTAAATTAAAATTTTGAAAACTTTTATTGAGATTTTAATCGGATTTCCAAAACATTTCAAGATTTCAATAGGATTTCAAGATTTCAAAATATTTTTCAATATTTTAATCGGATTTCAACGAGACTCTTAATCTTTTACCAAGAATTTATCTAATATTTCTGTCGCAAACATTGAAAAATATACTCCATCAAAGTTAGCATTGAATATAGGTTAGGTTAGGTTAAAGTTGGCGGCGCAGAAGCACCAATCATAGTCCCAGAGGGCCCATATCAAACCAACATACTTATGAGTAAAACCTACAACTCAGAAAACCAGCTCGCTAGTTTTGAACCACCAGACCGGCTTCGAAAAACTTCAGATGCCTGAAGAAACTGATTAATCTTGAGATAGGGAGTT
>JANTEX010261919.1:0-12031 GCA_024741295.1 Macrocera vittata | reverse complement strand
CCGCAGTATCGAACAACTTCCATTTTGGTTTTATTACCAAAGCGATCGGTGTTCCCCAATCTGACGTAGATATTAATTCAATCACATTCGATTTTTCTGGCGCATCAAGTTGTTTTTCGACTGATTCACTGATTGCAATCGGTATTTGCCTTGGCTCGAAAAATATTAGTTTTACGAACTCTGGCATATGCAATCTTACTTTGGAGTATTTGTCTTGATGCTGTCAAAAATGGTTTAATGGTTTTGCATGGTTTGCTTTTTTCGATCGTGTCTTTTCTCTTGTGGTTACCGTGACTTCGATTTTTCCGGTAGTTTTTATGGAGTTTTCGTTGATATGTTGATATAAAGGGGTTGCACATAAAGGGGTTGTACAAATGTATAGGATACTAGAGGCATAACAAAAAATGTTGAAAAGTTGTTCAAATTATTTCGAATAAATTGGTGAGCGCGTTTCATTCATATTCATATTAAGTGCCGTGTCGTTTAATTAATTTCAACCATTACTTGATCATTGCTTTTTAAAAGTAAAAGACTTTTTTATGATAAATAATATTACAAATTACAATGTTAAGTGCACAGCCCAGGCCACTAACGTAAAACACTGGCATTTACAGAGAAAATTTTGATTTCAGGTTTTTCTCTGAAAAATGTAACTTTTTCTTTCCATTACCGCACGGTTGTATACTAAAATCCTTCGCTGGTGAAACTTTACAAAACTTCCTTACAACAACAAAATTGACTATAATTTTTTAAATCTATTTATGCCTGTATACATATATATATTTAAAATCTGGCAAAGGTTTATACTACACATAGGTAAACAAAAAGATAAACAATTTCTTTAAGCTTATCTGCTACGTGACCTTAATGTTATTCTATTCACGATACATTGTAAATAAAAACACATAATACATATACTACCTATTAATGTCGAATTTATACAAAAAAAAAAACAAAAATACACAACGCAAAAAAATAAAAATATGGGTACACCTATATAAATGTGTGCTCCCAGGTACCCACTTCAAAATTATTTCTTAGTATATTATGCGGAAGTTTTTTTATGGAAATTTTTCTCTTTGGTGCTCTTGTTTTTCCGCAACAAATACAATTTGATGACATTCTTTTCTTATGCACAAAATAAACCAGCAACTTGTCTATATTGGTACTTTATACGCATCAATTTACTGAATTTTTCATGAGCACACTTTTCTAGGTAAACATTAAAATGGAATATATAGATTTTATGCAAAAAAAATGTGCTGTTTGTATTGCTGCCAAGATAGTGCACATTAATATTGTAATTGTACCATTGTATCTTTAACGGAATACATATAATTTGTACAGGTTTATGCGTATAAATGTGTATACAATATGTGATATTATGTTTTAGGCATTCGTTTTTTTTGTGTATCTCAAGAAAACTTGTTTTGAAAATAAATTCCGTTACGTATGACCTCATTACGCTATGACTACCTAGATACCTATATACTGAATTTTCCAATTTTCATAGAATTTTTACTTCAATACATATTAAAGATTTGTTTTGCCACAGTATTTTAAAATCTCAAGTGAGAACAAAATGTGTCATAAGTAAGTATTTGAAGTTTGTAACACGATTCAACCAAAAAAAAATGTTTATTGAGACAGGATATCGCCCATTGTTTTAGTGCCCAAATCGAGCAATAGCGACGAAAATCGTTTATGTGTTGACATGCATTCCCCGAAAGAGGTGATAAGACGTGAACGTCACATTAAACCAACGACATTTCTCATTTATTGAGCGGAATGAAACTTCAGCAAAATTGAATTACACAACGCTAACCATCAACTTGTGCTGGACAACGAATCATAGACAATGACGACATTTTCAACTCGTCGCGGTTCAATATAGCCGATTAAGTTTCCGTATCAATGCACCTGCTGAAATATTTCAAACAATTAACCAATAAGTTTTGAACAATATTGCTGTCATAATTAATATCAGTGATGACATCAATTAAATCGAGCACGCCAAGTCATTAATTTCGGTCCTTGAAAAATTGAAAGAACATTATCTAACAATCAAGGGAGCAAACATGCTCATTCAGGCAATCTAAAATTACGTTTTTTTTTTATGTGTTTTCGGCTAATGGATCAGAAAGAGATTGTGGCGCTGAGTGAATTATCGGTACAAAACAATCTTAGTGTCTAAGTTTCTTAGGTAAGTTGGCATATGTTGCTAAGTTTTTGCCTAACTAGACGTCGAATACAAAGTTATTTAAAGATTTAACACGCAAGGAGACCGTTGGCAATGGACAAACAACGAATTATTCGAATTGTTAAAACATCAATTTGGAAACGACGATAAGCTCGAATACATTGACACCGCAAATTTGATCCATGTACATGTCGATGCAGACCCTTGGATCTATTTCACCCAGCAGCGATACAGTCCATAGAAAATACTTCCAGTTAGTTGGGGGCTGCAACCGATCCACATATATGTTATTTGTATGGCACACATTTGTGTCTACACACTGACCATAAGCTATTAGTGAGCATACTCACGAATCCAAAGCTATAAATGCGAGTGCGAGAATAGAAAGATTATGTCCAAAATGTCAGCAGTATTAATTTTCCGTGACGCATCAGAAAGGCATCGACAATCCAGCGCATTGCGCATTGCTAGCAAAGTTGAAAGGTTCATTTTTTTATTGGTAATGGTCTACCGAAAGCAATCGGTATCAATGAAGTGAAAGCGGAAATATCCCGTCACAAAACGATCAAACCAGTAATGACCGCAATCGAACGTGACACAGTGTTATCCGAAACGGCAAATCAATACAAACATAATATGCACTATCTGGTACACATTAGAATTCTCCTTCGTGGCCATCAAATTGTTGTTCCAAACGTCAACGCCACAAAAGGTCATTGACCTCACACACAAAGGGCACCTGGGAATAGTTAAAACCAAACAGTTATTGCGATTCAAAGTGTAGTTTCCACAATTGACACAAGATGGTCGAACAAACAATACACAATTGTGCTGCATGCTTGGCTGTCACTGAAACGCAAACGAAAGATCCGATAGCAATAATCATACCGGCAAAACAAGTGTTGCAATCGAGTTGCAAAGGAATTGCGGGACCGTTTCCGAATGGAAAGTATCTGATATTTGTCGACGAACCAGATTTGACATTATTAGGGCAGTTCTGTTTGACATTTTTACAAAATAAATCGTTTAAATAAATAATAATATATGTTTGTTTTATATTCATATCACATGACGAAAAACAAGTTCTCCCTTCGTGTTCAATTTCAGCATCTTCCTTCAACGTCTTTATATCGGTGCTAGCCTTATGGTTCTCGCCTTCGTCTTCATAGTGAATAAGTGATCAGTGAAATGTTTAAATTTTCGTCCGAAATAATATCAATTTCTTGAAGTTTTCCTATCTTTTGCACAATTGATACCCGAAATAGGTCAGCAGTGCCAGATAATAGATCAAATAAAAATCTAAATTACATATTGGTTTTATATATTTCTATATAATTAAAACTTTGACTAAATGCTATGATAAATCGGTATTCTAAAATTGTATTGAATTGATTCGATACGAGCTAGGCAAATCCGATCCTTCCACTTCATATCGGCTAATATATCGTGTGTATGAAAGTTTTTTGAAAAATTATCGAAACACCAAACTAGCTGGAAAACAGACAAAAACTAGAACGTACCCAATTTTACTTTCGTATAGGTAAAATCCGTCTATTATGTATATACGCAAGTTTTTAATCAATTAGTAAGTCTTTCTTTTAGATATTTATTATCTCTTTTACGTAGAACCATAGTATTTATATGGTAAGATAGTAATATTAGCATGGCTACATAAATCTGTTGCCCTCTTTTCACCAGTCAGGCGTGTGTCTTTGCTGAATGAAAAGCAAAGACATGACGGACGGTTTGCAAATATTTTTTTATAGTGACATCATTTGTTGAAAAGTAGGTTCCGAAGTGATTGTACTCATAGAGTATATATACAATGGTACAACTTGAAAAAAGTGTAATTTTTTTTATGTAAATATTATCAAATATAAATCTTTATGTGTTGCCGAAAGATCGTATATAGAACAAAAGTTGTATACTTTAAATTTTTATTACTCACGACTATATTACATTAAGGTATCCGAATCTCACTCCTGATATGATAAGTTTATTTATGTAGCTTGTTTTTTTAAACATTTCTACGCTAAACTATTTATACAAAACGAGCCACAAGCTTCGTGGTGCTTGGTGGTGAAGCATTGTTTATTATCGAAGAGTATTTTAATTTGTCCTATAGATCTTTGCATATTATCGGGATCGCGAACGCGTGTGTTCTGGTTGGAAATACGTAGATAAATGTATATCCCTGTTATTATAAAAGATCGCATTCTATTTAAAAAGGGCAGCAAATTGGACGCGACACATCCATATACAGTATATCTCGTTTAAATACTTGATTTTAATAAAATACTATAAAGTTTGCATAGAACTACAAAAAAAAACACACACAAAAAAATAGATTTTTTCAAATTGCTTCTTGTTAGCTTCCTAATTTTCTAAATAGGTGTTTAAAAGCCACCCTAGGTTTTTCAAATTTTGGGTTGCGCATTTTTTTAGGTCGCTACATCTTTTGTATACGACTAGAATCAAATCCAATAATTAGAAATAAAATCGTAGAACAAAATTCGGTTTTTTTAATATAGGTGTTCGAGAGCCACCCTAAGTTTTGTCCGGTCGGGCTTAAATCTTGGGTTGCGCATTTTTTTATGTCTCCAAAACTTTTATGAAAACAAGAATCGAATCCGATAGTTAGGACAAAAATCGTTAAACAGAAGTATGTTTTTTTCAATGTAGGTGTTTGAGAGCCACCCTAAGGTTTTGTTTGATCGGGCTCAAATTTTGGATTTCGCATTTTTTTTTAGGTCTCCACAATATCTGTGAAAACCATAATCAAAGCCGATAATTAGGAAAAAAAATCTTTTAACAAAAGTCGTTTTTTTCAAATATAGATGTTCTGTCGAATCGGGCTCAAAAACTTTGTTTCTTTAATAAATATATAAAACACGAGTTTTTTTATTATAACGAAAGTATTGTAATATAGAATATATATTAGTAAATCGCATACCCAAAAATTCAAATCTCGGAAAGTGCAATTTATTTTGTAATACTCATTATGTGTCACTAGATCGGCAATCTTAAATTTCACAAACCAAATTAACGTACATATTTAGAAATGGGAATGTATAACATTTTGAAGAAAAAAAATCGGTCCTGCTATGGTCTCCCTGCTGTTGATGAGTTTGCTGACCATATTTCAAATGGTTTCTTTCCGTTCATAAAAAACGATTTTCTAGACAATAGCGACATATGGTCCAATTCGACAACTACATACTTTAGCCTGAAATCTATATTATCACAGACTACACCTTATTGATGTTTCACCAAACTACACGTTAAAATTGCGCTGAAAAGAACAGCTCCACTAGATAATTTAGTTTCACATCGTACAAAAATTCACAGCCAACAATATTACATGTAGCACCTGTATCTACCATAAACTTTACCTTTGAAAAACAGAGCCAAATTAACGATAAAAAATGTGTTTTGGTTAAAGATCTTAAAAATAAAATGTCCGTGTTATCGGTACCCGATGCACTGACTATTCGATTTCATTCACTTTCGTTTTGTGACTCACTAGTATTCTTGGTTTTAAAAATCTGTACTATCTTGAATCACACCAGCTAATGGTAAGGTTGAGTGTTAAAGGCAATGTTATAAAAGCATTATTCCTATTGACAAACTTACAAAATTTCTAGTTGATCAAAGCACCGCTTCAGGCAATCTTAAATATATTCGTTTGAATGATCTCCATTAAATTGAATTGTCTTAACCAATTAGCAATAAGCAAATTGCGATAAATGAAAAATGTATGTATAGACATTTAAATATTGTGACTTTGCATAAGAAAAGGTTGATATTGTCATTGGAACGAATAAAAAATAAATTCCGAAATTTCGAGCTCCTTTTGCATTAGTAAGGTTCTTCCGAATGATCAATATATATGGTCAAAGACATTGCAAATTGTCAAAAAACCAATTTCCGTATAATGGAGTAATTTAGTCTCGCAATATTGGAAAATACAGAGAAAATAAATGATCAAACTCGATGGTTGGGCAAGTTGTGAACAAATGTAACAAAATGCTGTTAGAGTGTTTGATAAAACAATCGTAAGACTTCAACGGTTTGACCTCGCAAATGATTTCTTTTTCTCTGGCAATTTTGAATTCATATGCATTAGAACTTAAATGAAAATTGTGTTATTTAGACCAAAAATCGAACCTAGATTTTTCATTTTACTGTTCGTAGAAAACCACAAGCAAGGAAATAATTGCAAAAAAAATTGCTGAAGTTGTTGTCCTTCCTTTGAATCTTAATTCATAAGGACCTCTCAAATAAATATATTAATTTAAATTTTATTTTCGAATACAGCATTTATATACATATGTATGTAGGTGGTATTTGCAATTTATTTGTGTTTGATAAAACAATTTACATCTGACAAAATTTCTCCAGAACTCTATTTAAATAATCAAATATATCACAAATGCAAACAATGTATAAACGTTCACACTAAAATAAAAAAAATCATATTTCTCAAACTGTTGCCGTGCATGTTAAATATTTCGAATTTATATTTATACGAAAAAAAAATTAATGAAATCACTTGGCCACATTATCAAGATTTTCAACCAAATAAAAACTAAATAAATGAAAAAATAAAAAATCGCCAGCGACAAATATGTATTAGTAGACAGAATAAGTAAAACGGCAATAAATTATCTCCAATAATGTATAAATAATGTAGTTTTGTTTCTCACCTTGATTTCGATTTATTTGAATTAAACAGCTGATTCATTACACTTTATGTATATGTAAAATCTAGTCTAGATCTGGTAAAATTTCGAATTCGGGCGGACATGAAAATTTGTTGGTCCAAAGTCGAGGTCAATTAATTCAGAATAAATTTTTATTTTTTTTTTTTAACTCGTCCATGTGTACCAATACTTTGACAGTTTTGTTCGCATTTTTATAGAGTTTTTTTTATTGTATGGTGTATGATCATATGTAGGTATTATCTTGAATTTTATTGCTGAAGAGACAGAACATTGTACAAGTACGAGAAAAAAAGTTATACACATATGACTGAAAAGAAGTTACAAACATTAACTTTCAGTATATAAAAAAAGACAATATTGTGATTCATAATTTTAGTCTTTTTTAAATAAAAAAAAAACAATTACCAAGTCGTTGATTAATTGTTTTTATTTATTTAATTATTTATTTGAAAAATAGAAAAAGCACAGACACGTGCTTCAAAAATGCAAAAAAAAAAACAGAGCTATCACTAAAAACTAAGTTATAATATACAAATATTTCTACATATACCAAAACAAGAATCACTTCTTTAAATAAACTCCAGAGCGTATACAACTAACATTAATTTGTTGAGTTTGTACTAACTTAAGAGAAAACAACGCAGTATAATATTTACAAAGAAAAAACAATTAACTACAGTATTTGTTCCATAGTACCACATTCATCTACATATCTATTTAAAATTTCAATTAACTTAATAGGTATCTAAATTCTTAATCTATATATTTAAGGAAAATGGAACATCAAAAATTGAAAATTAAATCAAACTACTAAAGAACAATAAATTAAATTTAAATATAACATGTAAAAATCACTGTAAACTGTTTCAAACATAAATACTCAGATATCTATAAATAACATGAAAAACTTCAACGAGATATATTTTTAACTGCGAACTGTTATTATTGATCATGCGGTAATCTATTCTAGGAAAATTGATTTCCGTATAAGTTCTGAAAATCTATAATTTATAAATATATTTATAATTTTATCCTACATATTTTTAGAGCATTTTGTTTTCAATTTTTATTCGTTTACTTATATCTATTTTTATTTGTTTATTTTAATGTTGTTTTTTTTTTCTTTTTTAAATTATTATATGATTTATTTTTTATTATGAATTTTATTGTGTTTTGTAATACCTTATTATCTAAATTGAAAATTATATTTAATTTTTTATTTTTATTTTTGTTAATGTATTTAACTTAAATTTATTTTATTCAAACGATTTTGTAATTTCATTTTTTAAATTACATTAAATTAATTCTTGTTAATTTAAACTAGGTTTTTATTTGATCTTGTAGAATCGGTATTTAAATAACTAATAAAAATCTCATTCTCTATAAACAAAAAAAAGTAGAAATAATTTATATTTTATTTAAAACAAAGTAAAAATTGTCATAATGTTAGCTGAAATAATTAAAAATAATAAAACAAAAAATAAAATAACTAACTTTCATTTAAAATAAAAAATAACACATCTGGTTTTTATATTATTTATTTTTAGTAAAAAGCTTGGCTTCTGTAGAATATCGATTTTTATCGATATTCTACAGAAGACAACCTTTATCAAATGCCATCGGGACAACCATATGATACTAAACTTGTTAGTACGGTCTAATTATAGTTTTTCCTTTCTCCGATTGTGTCTTTCTTCAACATTTTCACTTCTCTGATAATTTTTTGTTGTTGAAATCTGGCAAGCCTTGAATTCAATTGCATTAGAAATTAAATGAAAAATTTCCTTGTTGAAACTAGGAATCGAACCCAGATTTTTCATTTTATTGCTTTTACGTAGACAACCACAACCAATTGGATTTGATTAAAAGTAAGTTTTTAAAAAATGAAACAACGGCAATTAAAATAATAATTGAAATTCCGCTTATTATTGCTAATCCTATATAAATCATTTTTAAATTCAAATTAATTTATAATATATAATTTTATTGTTTTACCTAATAAAGATAACAAAGAACAGTGTATGGTTGGGAACTACAAAAACCTTTTTTTCAAAATTACATCTTAATTGTTTTATTAAGCATACGTACCTACCAATATAAGAGAACAATTAAGTATCCATATATCTCCCTAGTTGTGATAAAATCATAATTGATATATAAAACACGTAATTATTCGTTAAAATATTGTTGCGAAGTAGCTATAATTTAAATCTGTAGACTCAAGATGCATCTAGAACTTCTAGTCTTTAATTGGTAATAATTGAGTAAACCCAATATTTATCAATTCCAATAATTACTCATTAATTCGATTTATCATTTATTTATTATTTGATCAAAGATATTTTTAATAGGATTTTTATTGAGATAAAATTCCAAATGAACAGTTTTAATCGTTATTTTTGTACCTCCCCAACACAACACAACACAAATTAAAGATAAATATTTCAGCCAGAAAAATGCATTAGGGTGGCTAAAAATCCTAAAAATCTGACATGTCGCACATAATTGTTTTTCATTAAAAATGACAAAACAACATCTAAAAATATTTGTTTTGTCTTCTTTTATAGTGCCATGCCGCTGCGGGCTTCAACAAGGCTTCAGATTGCCGTATATACATATATCATACAAATATACATATATGAATTGTATACAGCCTAATATAAATTCTACAACAGTAGACACAATGATGGATAATGGCAACAATTTTGGTAACACGATAAATATAGAAAGTATATTGTATACCGTGAACCATACACAGGAATTATTTATTTTCGAATTGATTTATTTATTACAATTAATTCGGTTAGGCACACTGTGCTCTTTCAAGCTTCCAATAAATTACATATTTATCAAAATATAACGTATTATTTTACTTTCCTATTCAGCAATCCAAATT
The DNA here is from genome assembly GCA_024741295.1 of Macrocera vittata. Lineage (NCBI taxonomy): Eukaryota > Metazoa > Arthropoda > Insecta > Diptera > Keroplatidae > Macrocera > Macrocera vittata. The sequence goes on along the minus strand of JANTEX010261919.1, from coordinate 2,211 downwards.
GAAATTTTACATTTTCATTTATTTATGTACATCAGGTATCAAATGGAGTCAAAAAAACCTTTCAAAATTGAAATAAAATAACATAAGCCACGTTCCTATAAAATTATGTGAGCTGTCGATGATTAAAATGGAGCATATTACTACTGACACCATAAAATGTGTGCAAGAATTATATACGTTTAGAAATTTCTGCTATAATGTCTTAAATAGAAAATTCTACGGTTTATTATATTAAATAAAAATGTTAGAGTTAATACATGCATAGTTACCTCCAAAATCGGTAAGATTCCTGCTTTTTTCTATTAACTGATGACTAATTTGTTGAAGGTTTGTTTTTGGAGGAATAAGAAAAATAAATAAAGAAATTCCATTTTCATAACAGTTTGGATTACAGGGCTGTTAATTAATAAAAATGTTTTAAATCAATATTTTAATAACGAAAATAGTAATCTTTGATAATCCTAAGCACCTTTTATATGCTACCATTTAATTATTTTTTTTTTCAATCTACACTTTCAGCACATTTTTGAAATTGAAACAAACTTTCACGCGATTCATTAGACAGAATTTATTAATGATGAAGATGTTCCTAAAAAAATGTAAAAAAACGATTCATTGGACGACATTTTTAAACATTACGAGGAAGATGACGTTTCTCAAAACAATGAAAAAGAAAGAAGATTGATTAAACGTTGACGAAAAATATTTAACTCAAAAAAAATTTCAAAATTCGATTACTCAGACAGCAACAGCCAAGTGGTATCTACTTGAGAAACTCCGTGGGACAAACAGAAGAATACCGTGAAAACCCGAACAACTCCGAGAAAAGCCGGAAAGTCCTGAGAAATTCCAGACGGTATTTTCGGCAAAACCATTAATAAAAAAAACAAAATCTGGGAATCTATTAAATCGATAAACACTAACCAAAAAGTAATAACAGAGGAAATGTTGGAATTTTAGTTAAGTACAATGCTCACTTTTTTTCCCCTATGAATTTACTTTTTAATTGTTTTGTAATAATAACGATACTAATAGGAATAGAGAATTCGCATTTGATTCGCAATTTAAAGAGGATCCCTTAAATTAAGTGCAACATTTAAAAAAAAAATCTTTATAATTTCGCAGCTGTGAAAAAATTACATAACTTACCTGACTCGATAACGATAGGGGCCATACAAAATACTAATAATAATGATAATTTAAATTTAAATTAATATTATGGATGTTTTTCTGTAGACGTGGATTCCACTGTTGGATCTTTGATGAACACGGAAAAACAATTAAAAGAAAGACAAAATATTGTAAACTTGTGTGATAAAAAATTCATTGAAAATGCAAAATTAAATAAAAAATTGAAGAATCTTTTAAATTATTAGAAACTTCTGATATTTCTAATCATTCACTGCGACTACCATTTGCAATACCCAAAATAACAAAAAAATATGTTTACCAATAATTCCTTTAACCCCGATAAGGTAATGCTTTCCCCAGACATCACAAAAATAATTAGCGAATCTGAAAAGAATCCACTAATCAAATTTGTGAGATATATTGAAAATAAATCGAACATACAAGACAAATTTTACGAGCAAGCGATCGATCCAAAAAAATGTTTTTGTTTGAATGGTCTTGAGAATAAAATTTGCAATGCTTAAGTTGAAGGAAAAGAGCCTGCTGCCTTCTACCAAATTCGTGGCGATTCGTCATCTATTGTTTGATTTTGTTTCAATCAGTGGCGGATCCAGGGTTCTGCCTAGGGGTGGTTGGGGGGTACAGAAATGTATATATGTACTCTCTATATACATTTCTGTAAAATTAAGTAAACAAAAAAAGCTTGTGGTAATTAACCTTTTTACTCTGAGGTAGATCCGCCACTGATTACAAGCTTAAGCTAGAACTGAGATATGTCAGTTAGTTTTCATTGAATTTTTATAAAATAATAGTCTTTGAAAAGCCAAAGCATTGTAGTTTTTTACAAAAATATAAAAGCTATCAGTCACATGGAAAACTTTCGATCTATCTAAATTGTTGAACTGTGCAAAAAGTGATTATTCCAATCTAATGCGCATTTTACCTTATCAAAGACTTTAGCTTTAACTGCGATATGTCGGTTAGTTTTTATTGAATTTTAATAAAATAATAGTCTTTGAAAAGCCAAAGCATCGTAGATTTTTACAAAAATATAAAAGCTTGCAGTCACATGGAGAATTT
>JANTEX010261918.1:0-18296 GCA_024741295.1 Macrocera vittata | reverse complement strand
AAAAGTATCGATAATTATCGAATAGTATAATTTTGGTTTTGAATGCAAAATTTTGCTTGTATTTATCATGAATTGACACGGTACTAAAAATTACTAAATAGGTACTAAATCCTCACCAAGTTTTAACTCAATCGGACAACTTTTTCCGGCAGGTCTGATACCAAATTGTAATTTTTGCTATAACTTCTAAACCGTTGTGATACTTAATCGTGCACTTTGGTACTAAATAAGTACTAAATCCTCAACAAGTTTCAACTCGAACGGACAACTTTGACAAACAAAACTTTAATTTTCGCTATAACTACTAAAATGTTGAGATACTAAATCGCGCACTTTGGTACTAAATAGTACTAAATGAGTACTAAATCCTGAACAAGTTTTAACTCGATCGGACAACCTGATCCGTCTGGTCTGATACACGTAGCAAATTCTGGATATTAAGCCAGAAAAAGTAGCCAGAACTCGATCCAAAACGTTATGGCAATGCCTTAAAACTGATAAAAACAGTGATATCTTATGATATTTAGTTGTAGCATGACAATAATATCTACCTAACACTAGGATCAATTGGATTAATAAGATATAACGCAGATGGAACTTAATTAAAGGATTGTATATACACAATCTATACCCAATACGGCTCCTTTTCTGTAGACGAAAACAATTCCTAAGAGACATCGCATTGACGTCTAGAAATAATAATAAATAAGATAAACTACTGCTCATATAGACAAATTGATTTATCGGATTTCTAAAGTATATATATATTTATCTACTTGTTATTCCTTGAAGTTTAATATTATTCGCATTTAAGCAGTAAACGGACTGAATTGAATAATATTGAAAATTCACAATGCTCGAGTATATGAAAGCTTTTACACATTTTATAGCCAAAACGTACCGCTAACTTACTACAAGTACATACACACAACGCAACGAACCGCGGCGAATTCAAATCAAGGGCGGTAAACACTTTTAGCGGATCTAAAATCAAATTCAAACCGTTTGATGAAGGAGGAGTGAGAATATGGACCGAAATAAGGATAAAAACCTTTAAAGCACACATAAAAGCATTATATTGTGAAATGTAAAAGTGTACTTGACGCTTCTTCGAAAATTTGTTGGTTTTCTCATAAATATTCTTTCATAAACTTAAAATCCATACAACATATATTATGTTATGTTCGATATATAAACCTATCTCAATAAATCTTGTATTCGCATATAATCCGTAAAAGATTTACGTATATAAGCTGGCATTTAGCCAATATATTTATATAGTCGAATATATGATAATAAATACTTTACATAATTTTGTTTTCCAATGGTGGCAATAATATGTACTTAAATTGGGAAGAAGTATATACGCAAATACGTAATACTGGTAATACCTATATACATGCAAATAGAAAAAGAAAAGAAAATATATTTAGTTGCAACCGATTGGATTTTGATACTTTGTGTGGGTGATTGTCGGGGCGGAAAATCCAATTCTAAATTCATATGTAAGTGGATGTGTGGTAAGATAAATGCTCAGTTAACCTAAGAAAAAACGCCAAAAAACGGAACCGAAGCCAGAACAGAAAAGAGATCCAGAACTAGAGTCGAATCGAGAACCGAAACCGAGTTTAGAACTAGGTCTAGAACGGAATTCAGAAGCGGGTCTTGGTTATGAACAGTATTTAAGAAATTAACCAACGAGCTCCACAAAATAGTTACAACCGCCAGGACTTTGAGAAAAATTACAGGCTTTGCTCGCTTTTGAGTCTGGAAACTTTACTACCAAGTCTGTGAGACAAAAAGACCCAAGCAACACAAAGAGATTGGTCATTAGATGTGTACGACACAACTACGTATAGACCCATTTTTAAACAAAAATTATGACTTCTATAACGATGTCGGCAACTGACTACATGAAGACCCTTTTATACTACGAAACGTAGTCTTCATGTAGCCAGTTAGTGACGTTGTTTTATAATTCCCCATTACGGTTCAAAAAAGGGTCTCTAGGTAGTCATGACGACCACATCTTATGACTTACCTCTTCGTGTTGCTTGGGAAAACGCCCAAATGCCACAAAAGTGGCTCAAAAAACAGAAACGGTGACACGGATTCAATTCTTACGATTACTCGATGTGTACATCCAAAAAAAAATAGTTTGGTCGGTTAAAATACGACCTTACGACTAAAAACGGACGTCTTCGATTGATTTAAGGTCTGTTAATAACGTCCTGACGACTAAAAACCGATTCCCCATTTAGGTGCAAATAACTGTCGCGTGGTGGTCGAACGAGCGATATTAACTACATGTAAGCCATTTTGCTGACGTCTGTACGACGACGCACAGTGGTGGTACTAGCGGCCTTAAGTACATTTTTGAAATTTGAGTAAAACAGCGAACCATTGTTTTGCTTCCTACAAAGTTTCCTATCCTGGATCACTCCTAAATAGTCTACCTTGTAGTCTACCTTGAGGTAGGAGACATCTTTGGAGCTGTTATTCGTTTAGAGAACAGAACGACTTTTGGTGGTAATTTCATCGACGGTAGCCTCATAATTACCGCCAAACACTATGGCAGTACCATCGGCATAGGCATGTGCACAAAACAGGATCTTTTCAACCTTACCAAAATACTATAAACTACCGAACCAATTTTGGCAGAAAAAAAATTAATGATATCGAAAAAGTTGGAGACAAATATGCACAAAATCGGATACCCCTAAGATTTGCGTAATCAAAATCATCATCGTAAATAGGCATTCTCATAGTTGGGGAGTAGTGTTAGAAGTCCTTCCGTTTGCAATTAGGCTCGCTTCCGCGGGTTTGGCTGATACTATTCCCTCTAACCGGTTGCAGTGAATGTTAATTTAACTACAATCTTGAAATAGATGCCTAACCGATCCTAATAAACACAGAACCTCAGAATATAAAAAAAAAATGTTTATTAAATTGCAAATGAAGATCCTCCTTTGACACCGATTAGAAGGAAGGATACTTTAACTACAATTGATTTATGCCTCTCATTGTGTCAATTTTAGTGCACTCAAACTCGTTCAGACATGATTGATTTGATGTATGTGTGGCCGCGTGCATATACCCGGTAAACAAACGATACAATCATCACAAGCGCAGCTACCGGAAAAGCCATTCAGAAATTTATATCTTGTCGAGCTGCACCGAGGACACACCGGTTCTTCTATACTAGCTGCGGAAGCTGTAGTTCAATCAATAATTGTTGAACGTCGTCCAATTATCTTCTGATCTTAGTATAAGCTTCACTGCTCGCAGTGAGCATTTACACATACTAGTTGTCACTTGCTTTGAACAATTTTTTCAGTACGCTGGAATGTCATAAATTTAACCTATGCAAGTAGTTGCAGTAACCTCCGTGGCCACTAAGAAACTGTGACAGTCGAAAGTTGCAGTCTCTGTGGTAGCCCTACTCGGCTGCATACTTTTGTAATAGCAATCTTACGATGTGCGCGGACGATGAGGCACATAGTTCTCTTTTCTTGTGTGACCGCCGACACGACCAGGCATTAAACTTAATGCGTTGATTAAAAAGTATTTTAAAAAATTGTAAGTTGTTTAACCAAAGTCTTTTAATTCTGATTTGAGTCAGAGACCCGATTTGTGGCATAATAATAACTAAAGTGGTGACACCGACAAAAGGACACACAAAAATTTTCACCTTGATTGTCCGTGAGGTTGAAAGTCATTCCACTCAAACAACTACAACGTCTTGCGTTTTCTATCGGCGAAAAATAAAAGTTTTCCGCATGTACCAGCGACATTATATTGCTACTGAAACATCAAAATTTCAACGAATTTGCCGTGGAATGTGTACCAATATACCATATCATTGTTGAGCGAGTTAAGTATGTCTAAAGCGTCTTGGTAATTGGTATGTCAGACCCAGACTCTCTGATAATTTTGGATGATAATACCGTTGTTGACATAATTCGTCACTCTAATACAAGTAAAGAACTTAATTCTCCGCTGCTTGCATCACTGACGAGGTAATACACGGTTCATCCAATTGATAAGTATGCTGGACCCAGATACAATCAACAAATGCATGGACATTCTCGAAACCCTCGATTCAGATAGTCCATTCTCAAATTTCCGCGCGCGAGTAATAGACAGAATGTCGGCGTCAGAACAGTCGAGACTACGAAAGGTTTAACTCGGCACCGACTTAGGTGACCGCAGACCATCTGAATTGTTAAACCATATAAAATCACTAGCGTGATTCATTCAAAGAAGAAGTGCTTAAGACGATTTGGCTGCAACAACTGCCACCTTAGGTTAGGGCCATTTTGGCTGTTAGTTTGGAAGAACTACCCAAGTTGGCACTACTCGGTGACAATATTATGGAGACCAAGCCCGGTCAACAAGTGGCATCAGCATCAATCACATCCGATGCAAATATGTCCACGTCAAGTCTCGAATATCAGATAGCACAATTGACGAAAAGGTTTGACGAGTTTCATTGAAATTTTTCAAATTGTCGAAGTGACGACCGAAGACGGTCACGTTCGAGAAACAGCTTTCATTCAAAATCCCGTGGCAAGCATGACATTTGCTATTTCCGTAGGTTCGGTTCTCAGGCCAGAAATTGCACCGACTAATGTAAGTGGAAAAAAACTTCAAATTCGGAAAACGACTCAATGTGAATGGCGGCCATATGGTGATTTTCGGGCACTAAATCGAGACACAATAGCGGATTGGTACCCGATACCGCACGTGCAAGATTTTACCCATCATCTAGCCGACTGTCACGTATTTTCAACCATCGATCTGGTCAGGGCGTATCACCAGTGAACGAGTCGGATATTTCTAAGACCGCCATAACGGCTCACTTTGGACTACTTCCAGTTCACTCTAATGTCGTTCGATTTGAGAAATGCGGCGCAAACTTCTTAGCGCTTCATTCACTCAATTCTAAATGAGTTTGAATTTTGTTTTTCTTATAGAGACAACGTATTGGCTCATGTGAAATCAATTTTTGAGCGACTGCGTCAATTCTGCCTCGTAATCAATCCGAGCAAGCGTGTCTTTGCACAGCCGAAAGTAACATTACTGCCACATGAAGCAGAAATTTCAGGTATCAGGCTCGATACCAAACGAGTCGAGGCTATCGATAAATTCGAACCACCAAAAGTCAATTGTCGAGTTACAAAGATTCTTGGGTATGATAAGCTTCTACCAGCACATTTGGCCTGGCGCAGCTTAAACTCAGGCCCCGCTTACCGTCTTGCTTCTTGGCAAGAAAATGAAAAATGACAAAAACCCCATTGAGTGGAACGACGAAGTCGCCATTCTAGCATTTCCTGGCGAAGACGCGCAACTTTCATTGGCCGTGGACGCATCCGACATGGCAATGGGCGCGGTGTTGCAAAAATGCGTTAATGATGAGGTGCAGCCAATAGGTTTTCTTCGAAAAAGTTGACTCAGCCCAACGGAAATATAGCGCGTATGACAGAGAGTTGCTTGCCGCGTATAGCGGTATCAAATATTTCCGGACGACCGAGAAGTGACGCCACTTCAAGATTCAGCCGGTCAGCTAAAGTTCGAAAGTTTGGTACAAAACGACGCAGTCATATGCGAAACATTAAAGACAAACCCTCGCCCATTTGTGACCCAAGATTTTCGAAAAATCGACTTCGAATCGGTTCACGGATTAGCGTACTCCGGTGTCAAAGCACCAGGAAATTGATAGCCGATCGATTCTTTCGGCCGAACATGAACTTAGCTGCTTCCAAGTGGGCTCGAAGTTATTTACGAGCACAGTGACAAATGTGTAAGGTTTCCAAACATACCAAATCACCAATTGGCAATTATCAATTAACGCAGCATCGTTTCTCCGACATCCACATAGGCTTGATCGGCCAAAATCCGAAGGGAAGCGATACTGTTTAACAGTAATTGATCACTACACTCGTTGGCCGGAAGCAATCCCGATTGTAGACATTCGCTCCAAAGCTGTTGCCAACGCATTGCTTAGGGAATGGATACCGAAATTCGGAGTATCATCCTGCGTCGTGTCCGATCAAGGTACACAGTTTGAGTCGGCATTCTTAAGAGAGTTGTCATAGTTGTTAGGATTCAAAATGGAAAGGTCCCAATCAAATGGAATGATCGAACGTGGGCACCGTACACTGAAGGCAGCCATAACGTGTCGCATGAAGAGCCAGTGGACAAAGCAGTTGCCAATTGTTCTCTTAGGACTACGTTCAATTGTGAAGGACGACCTAGGTGCACCACCGTCTGAGTTGGTGTACGGCCAACCGCTCCGTTTACCGTCCGATTTTCTCGTTCCGTCGAAGTTACCGGTTCAGTCTGATTTTATGGTTCATCTAAAGTCACATTTCGATTCAGTACGGCCCGTTTCATCAACTCGGCACGGAACGATCAAAGTTTTTGTAGCCAACGAGTTGAGAGATTCTCTAACTGTTTTCGTGCGTACTGACGCCGTTCGTTTGTCATTACAGCTTCCGTATGAGGGCCCCTTTCAAGTGATTTCACGAAAACCCAAGACATTCGTGATAAGAATAAGGGAGACGGAAAAATAAATCTCGATCGATCGACTAAAAACATGCTTTGCCGCATCAGACCCGTTGGATGCTGTCACGTCACCCAAATTGAATCTCGGAAAATCCGAAAAGAAAAGCGAAACGTTTGAACCTTCGATCCCCAAATCAAACGTAGTCACCAATGGCAACAACAGAAGACAGTAGTCTGTTATATATTACTCGTTTAGGGATTTCTTCGCTTGTATCCAGCAAGCATATTGGACGGTAAAAATACGGATTTTCTTCTCTCCAACGTGATTCTGTTGGAGGTTCTCAAGCATTGCCTGAAATTCATCCATCGCTCTACTAGCTCTTGCGTAGTAGCTATTAAAGTGTATGACGTTTACTTTCTTTTTATGATTCTATATAGCATTATTTGACCTATCACCGGTCCATGTACTGTCGACCATTCTTCTGTATGGTTCGCTGATTAGAATTATATCAGCCCGCTCACGAATTCTATAGACGACCCAGTCTATTTTTACTCGTGTTGCTTGTGTATGTGCAAGTGATTCCCAAGTCATCTTCCCTGATGAAGCAGGCAGGGTATGGCAACCGAAGTCTTTTCGGCGTTAGTCTCATCAGTGATCAAAGGACTGTAGGAGTGCATATGCATCTACTGCATCTTTTAGTGTTGTTTTAGTGAGATCGGATCATCGGAATCACAAATCGGATAATGTCCAATATATCGGACCCTATGGCAACACTGTACTGAACACCAAAGCAAAGGTGATAGTATGCCTCGGCTTCGCCTCTATCTACATGGGCAAACTTCTTATATCCACCGACTTTCGCTGCGATCTGGATTAAGTAATGTATATGCTTTGTAATAGCAGATATCAACTTCGTAAGGAGAGGATCAATTTAATACGAAAAACGTCGAAATTATTGATCTGAAATCTCACACACTAGTATGGTTGGGGTGCCCCGATTCGGGTACAAAAACGAATCCAGCGTCGTTTGTAGAAGCGCTAGGAAAGTTCCTTCTAAACCCGGCAATTTGAATGGTTTGAAGGAACTTTAACGCTCAGAGCTGCCTTTGTATCAGCAACGAATATGTGCTAAATGATCAATTCGCCTTAACTGCCGTTACATTTTAAGTTTAAGCCCACGGCCATCAACACCCCAATTGCTATTTATTACAAACATTTAGTCATAATGACGTTGTGAAAGATAAAGTTCCTCGAATCTTAGCCTTTTACAACGTCACCAAGACACCTTACGCTTATTGGGCGCTAATGTTCTTGAACACCATCATACGGAAGATCTCTCGCTTCAGGGAATTAAAATTCCATTTGAGCATTTACTTTTTAATTAGCAGGATCGCTGCCTTTTACTATAACTTTATAAAATCTGAAAACTTTTCTGCAGTCTTCAATCTCTTCGTAGTATTTTCGAAATGCCTTACATCGCTTTCTGCGCGCATGAGTATGATTACTCTCTTCGGACATCATGATAGATACTCCATTGATGCTCATCATCACGTCTCATTCCAAGATTTCATGCCTCCATGCTTGCCAAGCTTTATGCCTTAACTTGGCTAGCTGCTAGTTCCACTAAAGGGTGCATTAGTAACTATGCTTCCCAAAGTTTCAAGCAATTGATATCGTGGGCCTTACTTTTCCTGTAGCGCACCTGGGGTTCGTCACCTAAACACAAGCGGAACACAATATAACAGTAATCAGACAGCGATTCTTTATTATACTTTCTTTCAAGAATAGTTCTTGAATTACCGCAATGCACATGTGTATCCCAGAGCAAGTTCCTTTGACAACAAAGATGTCTCAGCTTTGCTGTGTTGCAAGTTGTTCTTAAGAAAATCGATCCAATGGACTTTTCAAGAAGAGAGACAGTCTCTCCTTCTACTGGTCCGGAGGCCTTTAGTGTGACGTTCCCCCGTGTTTAGACGGTAACATCAGACACTGTTTGTTGCAAACCACATCTTAGAGAAAACATTTGAGCAACGGATAAAATCTTATCCAAAGTGGGCAAATTTTCTGAGTAAATAAGTCCTGCGACCATCCCTTTGGGGCAGTATCAGCGACTGATCTGGTGTGCTTGTCACGACCACACCAAGATAGCGCCAAGCAACATCACTGTACGCGCTTGGAGATGGGTCGAACGGTCTCCGTTTACAACTACCTCCGTCTGATATTGCCCAAAAGGCAGCAAAGCGAGTGTTTGCTCCTAGAATGCAGCCACGCCATACGTAGCGCAGATCTCATGCTACACGTAGCTACCGTGTAGGATATTTTTTTCCGGTGCCAGTATTAGGCGTGCTTCGGGTTTGGCGACAGACCATGAGACCGTACCTTGACCGATCTCAAAATCTTAAGCTAGGACTACAACCCTAAGACCTTCTTCAGGTTCGAAAGCAGAGTTTGAACTTTCGCCTGGACTTTCAAGAGTTTCAAGAGCAACATCAATCGAAGCTTCAGATGTGCTCTTTGGCTTGGCGACAGAGCAGAAGCTTACATCTGGACCATTGGGCAACTTTTTATCTATCTGTCGACTTTGCTCACATGGTGGATTCGTGACAGCCTGGAATCGAGAAACTATAAAGATTTCTCGCTCGTCAGCCATTTTTGATTCCTTCGAGTGGAATTTAACATCTTGTCCGTTAGCTATTAAATTGTCGTAAAATAACTTTAAATTCGGCAGCAGAACTAATGCTTGCGCCTAGACACTTAAAAATCTCCGAGACCATATCAATAGACGGGCACACATCGAAAGAATTTTCCGGATGGCAGCCTTAGACATTTGTTTGCGTTCGGCGACAGAGCATGAGCCTGTAAGTGGACCATTGAGAAAATGTTGAGATAAGACTTTAACTCCAGTAACTTTCCTAAGTTTGACAGGAAAGAAATATGCTACTTGGTTTCGAAGCAGTGCAGAAGCTAGCATCTGGACACGTGGGAAACTCATTAGCTGTACCTGCGGCAAAACCATATATGTATACGATCCAATATAGTTTGCACTTTATCTTGAAATTGGTAGTTTTTAGGTAACATTATAATTAAAAAAGAGCTTCCAAAAGTTGTTGCGGTGAAACACTACTTCGTTACGGATAACGGCCAATTTTACCATCGAAAGAGTGATTCTGTTTTTTTTTTTGGGAAATTATGAAAATCGATTTTATGTGAAATTGTTGTGAGGTTGGATGCCATTCTTGGTTCATAATAAACAAAAAACATCAGAAATGACGATAAAAAGTTTGTGTCGCCCACAAGTACCATATAACATACATATGTATGTAGCTACCTACAGAAACTATAAACAAAGAATAATTACTAATGCCATAATAGTATTTAGAAAACATTGACAAAGAGAATATCCACTGCGATATAATGTAAATTGTTATTTGCACAGAGGTACATAACATACAATGCTCAACATAACTATCAAAGATCTTTCTCTGCATAATCCTTCAAACAACGTTGTAAAACGAATCTATTGAACCAGCTACAAATTTCATTCATGCACTAAATACATAATACCTCAACAAGATTTATTCAGATAACCAAATGTTGTGTGTTAGACTGTTTTAAGGCATCAATGTACACTGCACATATGGTATTGCGTTATTTCATTGGCGGTTCCAGATTTTTCTTAAGAGGGCGAATTTCAGGCAATATACATCGCAACAATAAACTTTGGTCCTCCGTGGACTTTATTTAATATCAAGATCGTTGTTTGGTGAAAAATTAGAAGAAACAATTTATCAACTAATTATTCAAACGAAAGATTGAATTAAATTTTCGAAATATTCTTACATTTCTTACATCGGTATTAGATCATCTGATTGTATGCAGAAATTCGGTGTCCGTTTCATTCTACAGAATTAAGAATTACAAAATTATCCAAAACTTTCTTTAACAGAAACGATGCCATATTATTTGTTGAAAATGATTATTGAGACGCAGATGTCATAAATATTTTTACGCCTTCTCGCCTTTCTTGTAGCCGCCACTGGTGCATTATATCCAATTGAAGGCTGTTTGATGTGTTTGTATTAAGCTTCATCTTAATCCAAATTTTAAGGCAATAATGCGATTGACTTAATATAAGGTACGAGTAGGTATACGTATAATAGCACTCCTGTATATTATCAAGGAATTATTCATGTCGAAAATAGTTTATGCTAAAAAAACGATTTTATTTGTAAACAATACGAGAGTCAACAAAGAACTTCATCAGCTATGTTTTAAATTTAGAAGAGCTTCAGTTAAAAATTCAACAAAACAAAACTTTCTTGGTTATCGACCCCTTGCATGTCTGCGTAATTATATATTTTTTACATAAATTCACGTTGCCTTAACTTCAACTGAAATTGTTGGTAAAGTTCATGTAACATATAAGCTACCCGATTCAGTGAAACATATCTTTATACATAAATGTCTGTAACATGAATTACCTAGCGAGTATATGAATAATATTTTGCAGAATTTTGAGTGATTTTTACCCTATACGCAATGTTCTTCAGATGTATACTTCTAAAATTACACAAAGGCACATGAAAACTCTTAGAGTCATTTCAGCAATAGAACTTGAGTGATGGAGTATGTACGAGTATATATACAAAGGAATTTGTTGTTTTTTATTCCTCTATTACGCATTACGCAATGGTATACATAATAATGTGGAGCGGCAAAATAGATATTTATTTAAAACTATTTCTGATAAAGACCGACTCAACGGCTCAGTGGTAGGCCGGCAGTTCGATTCCAGCCGTGTCGGGAGAATCGTGGTTTGAATTAGTAGAAAAATAACTGCTATTTGAATAATCAATTTAACCTGACTGAAGGCATAGACGAACTCATGACCGGATTCTTCGGATACCACCTTATAAACTGTAGGTCCAATAAGTTGGTTTGCTAAGAGCCTATGATTGGGGCAACCCGCCAATTCTGACGTAACCTAACCCAGTTCTGATAAACTTTGCATGGTAGTTGGAGAAATGTCCTTAATTAACATGCCAAAAGTCAACGGAGAAATAACTTGAGCTTCTTTCGCTAGGTGGCTTCAAATTAAAAAAAAAAGACTTTATCGAATTTATCGGTTCCCATTGACCGAATTCAAAGGCAAGGGGGATGTCGAAACGTTGGAACACTATCACTGTTCTAATGTTACTTCAATGGCGAACGTTCATCAGAAATTTCAACACTAATACCACCGATAAAGGGTTTCTATCTCAGATCCATCACCAATGCCCCATCCTATCCTAATCAGTCTTCAATACGCGCAAGTAAAGGGGTATCTACTCCCCATGAATTGATTGTGGCAAGAGAAAAAAATATAAGAGAAAATTGTAGGGGCTCAAATTTTGTATCAAATGGCGCAACTTTACTATAACAAGTAAGCATTGAAGCATGAATAGTGTTGTAAAAGTACAGATACATGAGAGGGCCGTACAGCTTGCTCGACAACTATTAGCTTGCCCATCTTAGCCGCTAACAACGCTGCCACTATTACGGTTTCCACAGCTACTACGACTACTTCTACGGCAGTCGCGAATACTTTGATTAGGACCGCTACCACCACTATAGCCGCTATTGACGCTATCGCTACCACCGCTACGGCTATTTTTTACAATGTTACCATAACTGCAGCAGTAATGGTCGATTCGATCACAAATGGCATGAACGCTAACGCAACTGGCACAGCTACTACAGGAGCTTACACTGCTATGATTACAAACGCTACTGCATTTGCCACGGTTACGTACGCTACTGGAACAGTACTACCTACTATCTGAGTCGAAATTATCTTGGCCACTACAGCCGCTAAAAAATATTCCTCAGCCATTGCTTCTACGACCACTACTACCATCACTGCCACTGACAATGCAACCACAACCACGGTTTCCACATATACTACGGCCACTCCGACAGCATTCGCTATACGATCGCTACCACCACTTTAGCCGATCTTATCGTTATCTTTACCACCGAAACGGCCATTTTCTCTACAATGTTACAACGACTGGTACTGACATAGCCGATACGGTCGCTAATGGAATAACCGCTACCGCAACCGGCACTGCTATTACAGTAGCTAACAAAGCTACGATTACTACAGTTACGGCCGCTACTAGCTTGGACCACAATAAGCTTGGCTACTACATCCGCTAAAATTAATACCTACAACGCTACCGCAACCACTTCTACGATCTCCACCACAACTGTCACGACCGATACCACCAACTCGACCGCAAAAGCTTATCTATGCTATCAATGCCTCGGCTACCACTGCTGGCCGCTACCACAACTACAGCCGCCACTACCGTTTTCACTATGGCTACAACGGCCATTACCATTTTACCACTTTTTCTACAACCAGCTACCGCGCACTATGCCAAGAAACCGCCAAAACCTCTGATACTAACAATCCTAATGATACATAAGCTGCCTAAGCCAACACTTTACAATTCAGAGTAGATTTTTATAAACGCGAAATGACTTTGGCTAGCAATAGCCAAACAGCAGCGGTGGTGGAAGGACGAAGAACGCTGTTTAACGAAACGACTAGCACTAAGTTGCTTAAGCTGCAAGCGTGCTATTATGAATACAGTGCAGATTTGCCTAGAAATGAGGAAAACATTAACGTACCAATGCGGTTTTAGAAACATGTATATCAGAAATTTGCAGTTTGAGCAGCTAAAGCACATAGTGCCAGAGAACGGGTCAAACGAATCGGCCGTTGGGCCTTAAAAGCTGGTCGCTAAGGGAGAATTAGCAAATAGAGCCTGAGGATCCGCGGAAGCTAACTAACGAGTTGAGAAGACGGACTGATGGCCAATAAGAGTCGAAAAGGTCAAATGATGGGATACGGCACCGTTGAGTAGCAAAGAGACCGGCTTTATCCATTCAAGCGATGGCAATGGTAGAGTAAGGACCATCCGATCGAGCAGAATGTGGAGGACCGGAGTGCGGATGAACGGCCGTGCTAACAATAATGCTTGCCGGCTTGTACAATTAACGAATGAGCACACAGCCGCCAAGAACGTCATCTGACACCAGTCTTTGGTCAGCAAATAATCAACGTCATCGGTTGGCTAGTAAACCGTAGGGCAACTGCAACGTCTATTGATGCTAAAAATTATGTTCGTATGCGTGCACCAACGGCAGTGAATTCGGTCATTACAGCACGCACGATGCGAGAGAAAAGAGCAGGCATAAGCTACTGTTACTTTTCTGGGCATATAATGAAGGCAGAATTGCATACTCTACACTGTCGCTGCATCAGATGTACCTTGGGGATCTATACATCGAAGGCCAATTATACGTTATGAGACAACACCTCAGTGGAAGCGCAGGTAGTCATAAACGAGTAGGCTGAAGCCACATGTGAAGATTCTGATCACTTTATGAAATTATGAGGTACACAAGGTATGATTGACGTTCCTTCTATAATGATAATGATCTGCATCATGGCGCCCTTTGTATAGTGCTATGTCGCACGATCACCATCATGACAGAATGACCGTGTGATGATCCGTGCTGTCGAAATACTAAAACTATTATAAAGTGTTAAATGGATACAATTTGAGACTTTTTTTTGACTTGCAATAAAGGAACTGGGAGCTTCCAAATTAAATTCTAGGAAAGAGTTTTCTTTCTCTATAGAAGTCAAATATGGAGAACCTGGTTCAGCTCTATTGGGCGAAAGGACACTCTGGATTTCCGGATAATGAGAAACATGATACCCTGAACGTAAATATGGCATTTGAAATTGAGAACTTTTGGAAATTAAATGACGAGCTTTCAGAACGAACCTACTTTCCATTAACTATGTTCAACTTCGGCTCAACCCAACGCATGGACTACTATGAACAGTGATTGTTCGATTAAAGTCCATGAGTTTCGTGACGCGTCGATTAGATTCCGTGGTTGTGTACATACGCGTTGAACGTTTCGAAGGTTCATTCAAAGTTCATCTGCTTGCTGGTAAAAGAGGGGTCGTTGGAGTATAAGCATTTCCACGACTCGGAGCTGTGCGGTCGTACTGACTCGGTTACTCGTTATATTTCGCACATTCGTTAAACTCAAAGAACCGTCGTTTGTCGCAGTCCCGAAGTATCAATGGAGAATATTCGTGGCCTATCGGAAATTTTACAAATCATGAATGCTTCGCAGTGATAACATATTTGATCGCAACATTTTTCGGCAGATATCAAAACTGTACAATTTATCGACCATACATTGTGTTTGTACGGATCACATTACTCAATAGAATGGACCAAAGCGAATGGTCAATTTCACAGATAAGAATTCTTTGACCAACACACAGAGGAGAAGACAACGCAGACCAGTCTACTTGCAATCAACATTCGTTGATACAGAATGGGACCTTGCCACAAAATATGAAACAATTGATCGTTTCGTATACCAAAAGACGGTCGCATTACGAAAATGTTGATCGCCAAAGCGCATACATATACACTTCATGGTGGACCACAGCTAATACTATCGTATTTCGGATGCCAGTGTTAATATTGGGTGCGTATTGGCCGTAAAGGAGTTTGTAAGCATGCATTCGACTATCCAATGCATTCAACTTTAACCTAAGCTCAATGCTCATTTGGTAGGAGACTCTCCGGAAACAAGAGTGTTAACGAACCCTCCATTCTTACAGTTGAAAAAAGTAGGTACCTAAAACCGTCATTGACAAAAGTAGACCTTTGAGGAAATATAACTACTTTATTGGCACAGATTGAGGCTTACCTGAACTCTAGGCCGGATATGCCCAATGACAAGCGATGCAAGGCATTTCCTTTGCATCGGCTTCGATTAGCGTCTAAAGGAGAATTCGAACAAG
The DNA here is from genome assembly GCA_024741295.1 of Macrocera vittata. Classification (NCBI taxonomy): domain Eukaryota; kingdom Metazoa; phylum Arthropoda; class Insecta; order Diptera; family Keroplatidae; genus Macrocera; species Macrocera vittata. Next base: position 2,904 of record JANTEX010261918.1, on the reverse strand, counting down.
ATTTTAATTTGGATCAATCGAGGCTCACAGCTGTGTCTTGTTTTGTGTCAATGTCCACCAATTTTGGAATAGATATTTCGCTCCAAAGGAAGAATCATCGAATTACAATCACAGCCGACAGCACCAGGATGGCAACTTCAAATATCAATGGTTCTTTGGCAACAAGGGACAAATGCGGCAATGATCGACCACCGTTTACGTAAAGAAATTTCTCTGAGGCGTAATTTGACATCAAAATACTACAAAAGCGTGTCCATTACGAAGAGAAAATGTTTCACGTGGCCTGACGAACGATATTGAACTATTTTTATTCGGATGATTAGCTGTCCAGTGCCAATTCTCTAATAGACGCTACAAAAATAGCATCACTAGGGTGGACTGACGAACTACCATCCGAATTGACACGACCCTGGATAAGTACCGAATTGTATTACCATCACAGAATCAATTTAATTACCACGTTGGCTGTGATGACACAAATGATGAGCGTTCAACTCCACCGCTCAACGGATAGTTGCCTCGCAGAGCATATTAAGCTACGGTCGAACATGTGCGTATACTATCTACTCAAATTCAAATATCACTACAACTCTCATAGTTGTCAAAACTAAAATGGCACCTTTTAAACCCCTTACTCTGCCAAAGCTAAACACATGTGTAGCGGTGCTGGCTGCAAGATTTTCTAAATGCACTTTCAAATCGCTACATGCAGCGAATTCTGACATAATAGCATGGATCGATTCGTCAATTAAGCAGGCACCCTTATAACTAGAAAACTTACAGTCACACAATGAACCAAAAGCATGGAGACATGTCATCTCATCAAAAAATCCTGTGGGATCGCAGAGTGTTGATCCGAACGATTTGTAGATCTCGGCATGGTGCTAGCAAGGTACATTGTTTTCCAACTTGTTTTCTGGCTCGAACTGAAACAGTAATCGACATTTCATGACAGTCTCGCTAAACGACTATCAGCTCGAAATGCAAATAGTAGTAAATTGAAGAGTCTTAATCCGATCATTGATGCGGACGGTGTCGTATGTGTAGGCGGCGGTTTACAAAATGATGATGCTCCTTACGAGTTCCAAATTCCGATAATTCTCCCGAAAAATGACGCATTCACTGTTTTAGTAATCGACAAAGCACATCGATTGACTTTTCATGGCGGCTCGCTATATCAGTTATCGATTTTATCCGTCTTAACTTATCGCTTTTAGATGCACGAAACACCATACGTCTTCATATTTTTCGTTGTATTCGCTGCTGGCGATGTTTGTTGCCGATCAAATCCATCTTCTGTTCGAGCATATCGGCGGGGGTTGACTATTCCGGTCCGCTGGAATCGACATACCAGTCTGGTCGTATAGGACTAGGTTATATAAACGATTTATTTCGTTACTCATCTGTAGGACGAAATGGACCTACACTAAGAAGTGACTTATGATCAGTCGACTAAACGTTTTCTGGATACTTTTACACGTTTTGAGTTTAGACGTGATCTGTGTTCCAAAGTAGGCAGTAGCAAAGCCGCAGTGGCACTAACTCTGCCGATGCCACAAAATTGTTAAAGGGAAAGTGAATTAGAATTTTTTACTTCCAAGTTCCCCACACCTAGAAAACTTATCCGACGAGAAATCGACAAAATTCCAAACCCACGTTGGTTTTGGAACTGTTGGCAAACAGAATGTTTGCAACGTATGCAACGAAGATCTACATGGCTGGAGCAACAACCAAATGTTACAGTCGACGAGATAGTACTGGTCGGGAATAATATACCCTGCTAGCGTTGGCCTAGTTAGGGTGGTGTATGTGAAGACTGGTTTTTGAAAAGACCCCCATGATCAAAACCAAACATATTCGCAATAACTCGAAACTTTAAGGAAATTATTCAAGCGCATACTGTTCGATTTCGATATTCAGCATAATATTAAGAGTGGAACTCGGGAAATGTACACCAGACGTCACTATCAAAATCAAAATCATTTACTGGTATCATGTGATTATTTCGAACGTGTGATGTAAATCAAGAGAACACGAAATGAGAATCCTGGTTCGATCCCAGGTTAGCATGACATCATTTCGAAATAATGAAGATGACAACGCAAAAAGAGATTCAGCTGGTTCTATATATAATTTATATTTATGTCGTATGTATGTTGTCTTCTGGCGCTGATGGCAAGGAGAAACGTTCGAAATTTCGAGAAAAAACCATTGATGACCGGCGGCAATTTGACAAAAAAGAGGGACTTTGCTTCGATTGTTTAAGCGATAGCCATTTAGTCAACTGGCTTGGTAAAATCTATCTAATTCTAAGTGGCGGTAAGTATGCTGTGCATTTATGTGACGGTACCTTTCCTAGCTCTATGTACGCTTTAACAGCTAGCAAAGGATGAATCGAACTCTCTTTCGGACACTTCAAAATATTTAAGCTGAAATTGCTATGCCGAGGACATTTTGCCCGATTCACACGATGCACCCGGCCGACTCCCATGTAGCAAAATTAGTCATAAACTACATATTATCGACATATATGATGTCAGACAATTTTTTTGACTTAACCTAAATAGATCAAAATTACGTTATATCGAAGTTTTATCAACCAAAGTGGTGACAAAAAAGATTGTAGTATAGACGTGAAAAATAGGTAAATAAGACATTTTGATCAATAAGTCAAAGTTGAAATGTCCTATTTTCGTTCAAAATAAGTAATATGACATTTATTGCACATTTTGGACCTAAATATGTAAATATTAACTCTTTTTGAACGTAATTTTTGACAGCACTTTGAACCCAAAAATATTTGTGTTTCAAAGTTTAATGAAAAATTATAATGGGCACAGAACAGAACAATATTATTCAACACTACAATTATTATTATTATTAAGTATAAAACATTATTTTTAA
>JANTEX010261807.1:0-12034 GCA_024741295.1 Macrocera vittata | reverse complement strand
TTGTCAGTTGTAGCAAACGGTATACTGTTCCTCGTAAAAACGTTCAGATCAAACGTTTATTATTTTCTGTGTGTACAAAACATAATATCGTTACTGCATTGCCCAAAGCAAAAATAATCGAAATGCAACAAAAGGCAAAAAGCTAATACGAAATTTCTATACCTGTTGTGTAGAATTGTACCTGTTCTTCCTATATGTCATGGGTCTTTAATATGATCCTAAATATGTGACGGTCATATATACACCGAAACGAGATAGACATTGTTTAAAATATGTGTCCAAATTTACTTCTCTTTGTATATTTCAATTATTTATGCTCAAAATTACTGACGATGTATGACGTGGATTAAGATCGCAACTCTATTGGTTTTGGTTGACTTTTCTAACGCTTTCGATGTGTCGACAGCAGATGCTGCAATAAAGGTTCCAAAACAATTTAACAACCCTTATTTGGAATTATCTTAGAGGGAGAAGCTTGGTTGTTTCGCTTGGTAACGTTGTCTCCGATTCCAAAATGGTAAATTCTGAAGTACCACAAGAATCACTATTGGGTGCACTGCTCTTTTCGCTCGAAAAAGTGGAAAATTGTGTAAAAGTGGGCCGTTGAATACTATCTTACTCTTAGCCCGACTAAATCCTCTGCTATTGTCTTCGGTCTCACTCTCTTTGGCTAAAGTCCTTCAAGTCTACATGAATTCATTTTCTATTTGCTCTTTTTTTTAAAAGAGAGCCTATACCGTATGTCGACAAAGTTGTGAATCTCTTAGCCTTGTGACGGACTTAAACGACGTCGAAGTATCTTATCTTATCGGTTATATCTAAAATATTATTACAGTGACATTTAACTGAAAATTTGATCCGATATAGTTTAAATACAGTATTTCTGGGGAATAAACATAATCGGATAACTGAAACCAATGACCTCTGCGTTTATTTTATTCTAAGTCTGACTTTGATGGACTGAAAAATGTCTACTGTTTGAGAGATAGATCGTTACTAGAATATGAAAATGTTGACTGGAATTTAGATCACATAATTCATGCGACCAAAATTGGGTCTATTCAGAAGACAAATCTATATTCTATGAACTTCGGCATCTTGGTTGGAATAGGAATTTTTTGATCTTATTCCATACGAAGGTCGTTGCATGTTGAGTATTTTGTATTTTTGATCTTTTATCAGTTCGTGTAAATGCCCTTAACATGTTCACTCAATTAGACATCAATGCTCCTAGTGGTATCATACGGCTTCGTCGCTTTTTTCGTACAGAGTTTCACAGAACAAACTACAGAATGATCGGTCCAATCAATAGTATTGGGACTGCCTTTTGTGACCTCTCCAGCTTGTGTGATTTCAGTACCTCTCGCCAAAAGATTTTTAATTTTCTTATTAAGTCGATGAGAGATTATTAAATATATTTTTTTTTCAAATCGTGGCGTGAAACATCTTTTAATAACCTCAAAAAATCTTCTAGATTTTGATAAAATCAATCGATTTCTATAAATATTATTTTAAAAAAAAATATTAATTTTTATTATTTAAAAAGTGCGGCACAAAACTTATCTAATGACTTTTTTTTTTTAATATTTTAATAAAATCAATTCTTCTGCAAGATTCTTGTATTAAAGAAGAACCCAAAATATCGCAATTCACTCGAAAACAAAAAAAAACAAAACCGATGCAATTGGCACTTGAGAACCATTTTTCTGTGTCTATTGGCACTCAAATGCCATAAGCCTGTGACTATTGGCAATCGATTTTGTGTACTCGAGTGCCTTTAAGCATCATCCTCTCATCTAACTCTTTCTTTCCCCACGTTCTATTGGTGAAACATACATTTAGCGCTTCGGAGAGTATAGAATGAAAGAATAGAATGAAATAAGATTTTAGTTTCAAACTATACATCTCAGTATTTCAAAAAAAAGATTGCACGTTTTTCAAAAAGGTTTTCTTCTCTTTGAAATCTTGGAAAAGCAAATTAAGCAGCATTATTGTCATTTTTTTATAAACTTAAACTTTAATAGAATAATGGAGTCGATGCACTTAAAGCAAATATATGCTGTGGTATGGCTGTCGCTCTCGTATTTCACACATTCACAATCGTGCTAATTAAGGCACAAGTCGCACGGATACGGACTTTTGACAAACTTCTCAACGAGTTCCTTAAACTTGTCATAGCAATCAATGGAACAGTACGGTCTCATTAATTTAATTGAAAAGACTTCCGTATTAGACAGCTGCTGGATGATTTCATGAGATTTCAAATCTTCAATTTCCGATAGCTGACCATCCAATACTTGTTTGGTTATCCATTTTAAAATTACCGTTTTTTTCCTTCGTTCGTAGGCATTTTCCAAAAGTAGGACGGTATTGATATGATTCACTTTTGCGATCGTTCTTTATATTTTGTTTTCCGAAAACCGTATCTCCTGATCTTTCGGACGACCGATTTTGATATTTTTGCCGGCAATTTTATCTTCGACAAATTTGTAATATCTGATAAACTGGATTGCGGTATGATTTCAGAATGGTTATTTGACGACGATTGTGCATACATTTTCAGTACGGTTAACTGATGACGACTGCCTTGATTTCGGAACGGTTATTTGACGACAATGGTGCAACATTTACAGTACTGATGACGATTGTCTTGACGTTTGAATGCTATTCGCCGATGGCGAAGATTGCTCTGTGGTTCCAGCACGAGTAGATGAACACGCTTGGCTACAAAACTAGCCGACGACGACGATTCGGTTTGGGATCGACCTGTTGATGACGATTGCGCTGCGGCTTCAATAAGTTGCATCCGGCCATTTTAACTCTTAAACAGATCATCTGGCAATGTTGATAGTATCTGCGAACTGTTTTTTGCCAAAGAAAAACTTTTCTTGTACTTGTCGACTTCAGCAACAGTATTTTTCTTCACAATTGATCTTGATGGCAAGACTGCTGAATTGGCATTACTAGCACCTCCAATTGGGTGTGTTGCAACATAAAAATCCCGAGTCCATCGTGTTGCACAATTATTTGGTTTGTATACATTTTCATTCAATTCAGAATATAACTTCACCATATATAGAAACATTGGCACAATGAATCAGTTACATTCATAACTAAGTCTTTATATTTTGCCATCATGGAACGGTTTTCTTTGTCCATTTGAGCGATATCGACGTGTTCATTAGCACCGTATTTATGAGATGGCTTATCATACGCAAATGAAGTTAAGAGTTCGGCATAATTTGTTTGGATTGGATCTAATAATCTTGGTCGTTTTCGCTGCATTGTTAATTTAAAGGCTCTAGTATTTTTCTCGGTGGTACGCGTAGCCAGAAAAATCAAATCCGAAAAAAAATGCTGGAAAGTGTCAAATTTTTGTGAATGATTAACTTCAGTTTCTGATTGAAACTTTCGCATCGACTCGTCATATTCAAATAGTTTGCTTATTAATTCTTACCGAACATACTCCATTCGTCACGAATCGTATGCCAATTTTTATTGAAATAATCGAGAACAGAATGTAGAATGTAGATTTAGATTTAGAAACACCATATGTTTCACGACTGCAACCGCATGCTTTTTTTTTTCTTTTTCTGTTATTTGCCGTTAACTGTCGATATTTCTAGCTCTATGTTCTTAAGTACGTCGTACAAGCACGGTTGATGTTCAGCCGCTGGAAAATTTTCTTTAAAAATTTTTCGATCAGCAAAATCCTTGTCACCTAATAAGTAATAAAATTGAGTTATTACAAAAATACTTCAACGTTTAATTATAAATTAACACTTACTTATTATGACCTTAGTTTTTGTCCAGCTTCGCATAAGTTCAAAGCCAAATACACTCTTACACTCTTTAATAAAGTCGAGCATCGTACAAACTTTGCTTTCACTTTTTATAAGCCACAGTGATCACGAATAATGGCAATCGACGATCATTGAAACGATAGGTGGCATCCTGGTAGTAAACACCTATCAATTTATTTTGTTCGTCTTGCGCAACTATGATCGTGGTACCTTCCACGTTTTCCATCATCGACAATAAATCCGTTAAATCGACTTCTCCGCTCGATTTATACTTTTTGGTCGCCGTTGCAAATTATGCATTTGTTTCCGACTGACCGTGGTTTCGCGTGAATTCGCGAAGTTGATATTGAATTTTTGTGGGATTTTCTCCATACTCGAGGTATTATATACTGTCGTATTTTTCATTTCAGACGTCAATCTCATGTTTTCGGTGTAATGTAAGTATGTCTCCCAGTCGAATTTTGGTGTATACCTTCATACACCGTTACGACAATTTTGTTGGACTTCGCAACAATATTTAATTTAAATGGGCAACTTTGCCGGTTGGTGGACGATTGAAGCATTCCGGTTGATTTTGAAGCTCGATTCGGTCCTGCTTTTGCATATACAATTTGCTCGTTCGTAGACCAGTGTATTTGCATTTTTATTTTCGGCTTTGAACTAGTGCGATTATGAAATTGTTAAAATCGTACAACTTGCATCTTGGTACGATTTTTTTTGCCGCAGTGAATTCTTCGAAAGAATCGATTGTTTTATTCACAAAAAAAAATATAAAATATATCCCTATAAACACAAATTATATTTTGCACTATTTACTATAATTAGTTTAAACTTCAGCCGATATTCAAGAACTGCACAAGATGCCATCTGGTTTATACTCTTCACATAATAAAAGCACTGTGATTAACCAAAAACGATTTTCTGGGCATCCGCATTCAGATAAAAAATTACGAAAATAGCGACAATTAAATTTTAAAATGACTAAATAAAATTTTTAAATAGCGACATATATAGCGACTATTTTTAGATTTAGTTATAATCAATAATAGGGCTCTAAAAATACATCGATAAACGATAATAATCGATAATTTCTAAAAGTCGATAAATATCAATAATTATGAAATCGTAGATAATCTATACGGTAGTAGCTTTGCTGAGATATTATAGAGTAGTGATAATTGTCAGTAATTTTTGTCAGCAATTAACGATAACTATCGATTTTTTTTGTTAATAAGGCTATTATCGATAATCGATTATTATCAATTATCAACTATCGATAAATATCGATAATTTTAGAAAAGCAGTTTTTATCGATATATTTTTAAGCTATCGATTATTATCGATTCATTGATCGAAAATTATAGAAATTAAACCAGCATAGCCATAATCGTGATACAATGTTGTACTAGATTTACGGAATAATAATTAAAAGAGGGGATAGCTTATAAAGATTACACAGACAAACATCTGTTCTATCGATTTCCGACATTACATTTTCAATTTTGAGTGATTTTAAAAAATTCCCATACAAACTTTGGGGGAACCGCAAGTTTTGCTAGAACAAAAGTTTGTCGGATAGACCCTTACACCGAATTTCCAGCGCACGACAAGTTTTGTATTGTCGAAATACTGCGAGAAAGCAGAAAATAAAAACTTGATAAGGCATTTTTTTTCGTCAAGATTATTTTCTTTTGCTTGGAATAGCGACAATACTTTTTTTGTCGTTGCCCTGGCAATCTGGTGTTATTAAAAAATTTAAAATTAAAATGGTATGATCCCTGGTGATATAGTTTAATTATATGCAACTCACACGAACCGTTAGCCACTTCCACTTTTTTATCTATTCTTGGATTTTGTTACGCATTAATGGTCGTGTATTTAGGGAAACGTTCATTAAATTACGTTCTAAATTTAAGAAGTGGATATCTCATTACAATTTATATTTTTCCAGTAGTTAATTTGATAGTGTAGTGTAGGTAAATAATTTAACTTGAATTCCAGTCATCAAAAAGTTTGATGTTTTGAGTTGGTGGTTAATTTGTAGCTCTGATTCATGATGTTCAAGTTCAAATTTTAATTTTTAATATCACTTGTCTAATATAACATATTTTCGTCACCTTAAAACAAACGTGTAAATAAAATACAGATAATATATATATCATACGATTGTGTAGTAGTTTTATTTTGTTTACTTAATTATTATAGAATAGACCCTAAACATTTATTTTTTACATTTAAAATTATTTTAGTTTTATTATTTTTTTCTGAATTTCTGTCTCGCATCGGGATCTTATGAGGGTGGTTTAGAGATTTCCACATCAATTTTGACCACCCTAATATATATGGACACAAATATATAAGCAATATGTAATTTCCTACGCGTTATATATTTACAATTTCTTAAATGCATGCATAATAATTTAACTTACATTGGTATGACATAACATCATGTCTTTAATGTATATTATGTGTGTATCTTGACTTACTTTCAGACGAATGACACACTTTTGCACTGACGCAACAAAAGAGATATCAATGAAAGAATACCAATTCATATATAAAATCATTTCATATATTATTATATATTTTATGTATATATATTTGATATTATTTACCTATAACTTTATGTATATATATGTATATAATATAGTTATTATTTACATATACTATAACTTTTCCTTTTGATTTGACCATATACATATAGGTATTTTATAAATTATACATACATAGCTTTTTTAGATTTGTAAATCTACTATGATAACCTATTAGGGTGTTTTAATTTGACGAAAGCACAAAAGCTGTACTATAACATACATCTGTAATTTATGTGAAACATTGATTCAGACTGCTCTGGATGTATTCCTGGGATATATGTAACATGTACTAAACATTTAAAATAAGTTTAAATTCTTCTATTTATTTGATTTCTTTAATCTTAAAGGATTTTTTTTTCAAAAGCTTATTTTCAACGTATATAATATACTTCTCGATGATGTGAACACAGATTATTAGTCCTAAAAAGGATATGTAAAAACTGTTCTTGTTGTTGTTGTGATTGCTTTCTATGTTTATCAGAATCGAGCTTTTCAGCAAGATGAGATTTTTCATATCAATCAAAGAAGGACCACCCTATTTAGCACATACCTGTATTAATATATACATTCATACACTGAAAATAAAATCTACGATTAAACTTTTTGGTATTCAGAAAACTTTGCTGTTACTAAAAAGTAATTTTTGTTTCTGCAAAAAAAAAGTTTTAGTCAAAAGTCAAAAATTCGTTGTTATTTTTCATAGTAAATATAATATTTCTCCCGAATACCAGAAACGTTCCCGGCAATAGGATTTTCCAGAATTGCCAAACAAACGTGATTGCTGAAATAAATAAAGTAGTCAATTCACAATCTGTTTATGGAGAAAATTGCGCGAAAATATAAAAAATGTGCATTTATGTGTTTGTATCCTTCTCTATTATACGAGTAGTAGGGTGGGTCGATTTTACGCAACGAAATAAAAATTAACAGATCATTCATATAATTTCAATGTTCTATTGACATAATTATACAATTACAATGTAAAACAATGTTCCATTTGCGATTCGCTTACAATTAGAATCTCTTAGTTTTTAGGCATTTTATGTCATCTGAAAAAACATGCAATCAAATTGAGCCACTTTATTTTTTAAATAAAACTTATTTTTTTTCTAAATCGGCGATCAACAGTGCTAGAAATCACTCGGTCTTCCTCAAAAATTTGGTACTAATTAAGATAGATGGATCCTCAGTTAGAATCAAATAATCTTCTTACAAAAATTAAATCTCTCATATATTGTTGACGAGAAGGTTAGAACTTTAACCACTCAAAAATATCATCCCTTAATTTTCTGATCTCGGGTAGCATCATAAACTAAAATTTTAATTTTTACATATTCTAAGGGAATCTGTAGTCTTCAATAACCTTATTGCTCGTTTCTAGGAAAGAACATACATATTTTTTGTTACATTAACTAAATCTTTGTTATTTACTCAAACCTTTGTTTATAACAAATATTCTTTGGTCATATACAAAGCATTTTGTTAATAGAAAACAAAGAATATTTTTGTTAGTATAACGCACGGTTCATTTCTTTGAAATTTAGCAAAATTTCGTTTCGTTCGTTGGCAAAACAAATATCTTTGTTCTTTTTAAATAGAAGCTATTTTTAAAATCAACGAATCCCTGTGATCATTATACAAAGTTTAAGTTGTCAGAGCGAAATCAACGTTGTTGTTTTTAACAAAAGAATTTTAGTTAATATAACTTAGATTTTGTTGTCAGTGTATCATATATACATATATATATCTGATATATTACATATATGTACTTGTGCATACATAACATATAGATGCATGTATTTAGGTATCCATCGATCTTTCGATCTTTTTTACACTATTAATATATAGGTATCTTATAATCCATCTAAGCATAATGTAGGTTAATCGTTTACTTGGGATCCAATGGTAAGCCTATACATTTGTAATTGAATTTACTTTCAGCTTATAGTATGATACCTATATATTTATAAAAGGTACACAGATTTGACAAGCAATGAATTGTTAAATTTTTTCATTTGTATTTTATTTTTATTACATACACATACAAATTGAGAACATGTTTTGATTTTGATTACAAGCATTCAAAGAGTCACTCAACTTTGTATGTATACAAAACATTCAAATACAAAATAAAATGAACTGCATCATGTATATTTGAATTATTGGTATCGGCAGGTGCCGAAGTAAGCTTACGCAGGCTTTTTAGTAAATTTCAGTTTCAATTTAGTAGTCGAATCAGTGACCGACCTTTTTGTTTGATGGTCCCTTTTGAAACCTATATTGATATATGACGATGACTTGTGGCAGTAATAATTAGTCCAAAAAAGTTCACAGTACAACATATGGTTAAATTTTTTGGAGCCAATGGGTGTGAACACATGTGTAAATTGTTTAAAAACTTTTTATAAGTTCGTAAATAGTTCGTCTCAAACATATTAAAATAATACAAATGGATTTTTGAACTATTTTTGTTACATAAAACTCAAGTCGATTAAGTAACTACTTTTGTTATAGTTCCTAAAAGGAATCATCATAATTTCGTTGTGATGTCAATAACTGCTGGTTTCACGTTATTGACACGTTGCGTGAGTGATCGATGTTAGTTTAAGTATGGCTAACTTTAAATATAAACTAAAGAATATCGTGACTCTGCTCTCATAAGGCTACGTATATTGACAAAGAAATTAGCTTTAAAATTTATAGGATGTGAAAACTGAAGCCGGCTCAATTAAAATTTCGCTAGCCGTACCATTCATAGTCTATACAGGAAGCAACAGGATCTATAATAAAGAGAGTCATAAATATCGCAGCCCAATAATTTGTTTTGGTATTCTGACACACTATCATACCTACCGGAACCATAAGTATAACGTATTTATGCATTGAACACGCAAGTTATATTTTTTTTAAGTTTTTTGACAAGGTGTGAACAAAAATAGAGTAAGTTATAATGGGAATTAACAATACATCTAATTCGGCATTGTGTTACAGCAGCTTGAGGCCATAGACTTCTCATACCACCAAAAACTTTAGAAGAGATAGATGAAATGTGATCTTGACAATTAAGTTTTGAATCGAGAACTAGACCCAGACTAACGACTGATTGTGAATAAGGCATTACGACGCTATTTATAGGAAAATAACAGTTGCTTAACTAAGGATTTTTGTTGATTTTACTTAGATTTTATTTTCAGTGTACGCTTCAGGCAAACACTCATCAATACAGACCGATATCTTAAGCTGGACAAGTAATTGCATAGAACACATAAAGCATAATCCGAAAACCAAAAACGTTCTTTTAGCCCACCATTTACTAATGGTTAACCGCGTCGAAAGCCTTGAAGAAATCCAGTAAGAGAATGGCATCTACATTACCGCGATCACTAGCGAGTTGAAGATCATCGAGTAAAGGCCTTAGAAATTGAAGGCAAGACAGAAATAGTTCTAAAGTCAGATACTTTGAATGATCTGGAACCCTTATAGACAGGAATTACGTTACGTAACCTTGACTCGGAAATTATGATGACATTATTGCAAACATAAAAATATGTTGAAAATAGGGACACAAAAATGTATGATAATCTTAATAATTTGTTTTTTTTGGAATACCATCTAAACCAATCGCAATCGATTAAATTGAGACAAGGGCTTCGAGTATACATCAATACTCGAGATACGCTGAAAATAAAAATAGTCAGTTTAGTCTGAAGAACCATTTCGGCCTGAAGAACCGGCATTGAATAGGGCAGTGCCATGGTCATCCGTACTAAGGTTATTAAATGACGCATCAACATTTGATATAAACCCAGAATAATCAGACGACTTAGTTTGTGCCGATCTGTCCAAAGCAAAGAAATGCGTTAAAGTTTTGGCCTATAATCAGATGAGCTTGTGATAGCAGACAGTCGACCTGAAAATGTGTTGGCTCTGTACCGACCGAAGAAAGACCATGATCTCTTAAGATTCTCTGAAAATGACAAACACTGCACGCGTCTAAACGACATTTTGAGCATCTGCATGTTGATATACGAAGTAGGTTCTCGTTTAAGTCTCCCATTACTATGAAGTAGTGGCCGCAAAAACTTCGCTCAAAAAATCATCAAAATCAGATACGGTGTCGTTGTTATTTATGGCCAATATCAACACTTTTGATCGTCTTAAAAGAAGTTCAACAGCCAAATACACGATACCCTCTATGCAGGCACTTTCAACAACGTTAGATTTTAAACCATTCCTTAAATAAACCGGCACTAAAATGGCAACGTTTCCGGTCGTGACGTAACACATAGAAGCCAGGTAATGATGCCATAGTATCCGAAATATGAGTTTTGAGACTACTTTCCGAAAACGCTATAATGTGTGCATGAGTGCCCTTAAAGATGTCTCTCAGTACATCGATCTTAGTCATAATGCTGCCTAGATTGGCATGGTAAACTTTTAACCTATCTGACCATGATACAAGTGCAGAATTCAACACAACTTTTGACATATTAAAATTACTCTCGCTCGTGAGCCTTTTTTTGTTAAAACGATGCCTGCCGAACGGCTTGACGGAACGTGATGAAATTTTTACCGAATGTGTAGTCCTAACATTGAAAAAAACGATTTTTTTCTCTAGTCATCAGATTCGATTCTAGTTTTTACAAAAGTTGAGTATACTAAAAAAGCTACGAAATCCAAAATTTCAGCTCGATCGGATGAAAACAAAGGATACCTTTCAAACACCAATTTTGAATATTAGGGAGCCAATAAAGGGCTATATTGTAAAAATCTACAGAAATACCGCGTCCAATCGGCAGCCATTTTTTTATTCTGAGTATAGCAAGAACGTAATCTACAGACGACTCTGAGAAAAACTGCAGAAGAGACCATTTCTCTATGTTCAATTTGGAGCCACTACCTTTTCAAAATAGATATCTTTCCTTATGAACGTATAGTGTTTTGAAAAATATCGTATAAATTCTGACAGATAGTAGGCTTGTTTGAAAGGTATTTTCTGTACCTTTTAGAATCAGTATGAATTGTTACAGATTCATTGAATTTTGTTAGAGATATCCATGTTAATGCTGAAAAAATAACCTAAAAAGGGCTCTCATTTTGTATGATTTTTCTTTTCTTTGCAGCTTATAAAAGTTCAAACAATTTTAACAACCCTTTTAAGAACAGTTTTTTGGTTTCAAATTTTTTTATTAGTATCGAAACAAAAAAAAAATTTCAACTAATAAACTAAAAAAAAAAACAATTTTTATATGTTTAGTATAGTTTTCTTTAAAATTACTTTATTTACTTTTTTATTAATGAAAAAAAAACGCTAAGCACTAGTTTTGACTATCCATTCGTGGTTTGTTTTCACGACTTTCTACTGTTATTGGATCTTGTAGTGGTGGTTCATCAAAGTCTAAAAACTCTACCTAGTAATGGTACGGAATGTTTCTAGCGAACGTAGTTCAGATAAAATATTTTCGTCATTTATATTAACCATATCGGTATAATAAGAAGCATCAAAATTATTGTTATATTTTTTGTAAGCTCTAAGTTTAGTTGTTTTTTCGATAGTATAAGATTTTGTTGATAGTTCTATCCCATACGGATTTTTTATTATAAAACAACATTTTTAAAAGAATGTTTTTGGATTTA
>JANTEX010261696.1:0-12034 GCA_024741295.1 Macrocera vittata | reverse complement strand
CGAAAGAATCCTGTCAATTAGCAACGCACAAAGTTTCAAAAGCCCCCTCAATATCAGTCTACAGCATGTCATTTTCTACTGTGTAATTCGACATACTAAAATGTTTATATATTTTTTTAAATTACATGATCCAAATGAGCATCACTTAGTTGGTCATGTAATATACTTATCATTAATCACAGTCATATCACATGAGGACACGACATTACTATACCGGTTAGACAGCCCTTTTCATCAGAGAGCCTATATACACACATTGAAGTAGAAACAATGGCAAATGATGGAAAAGCGGAACTTCTATTCCAGTCTCTTTTATCGTATAGGAAACAAATTATCCACATAAGCTAAGCAATCAAAAATCAATATAACCAAAAGTCAACTATAATTTGCAATAGAAATAATTTTGGATTTTGTCCAACTAATTTTTAACACTGAACGAGGATTAACAAGAAGAGAAGTGGCTTACTAATTTTCAAACTCAGTGTTTGAGTGTGATCACGAACAAGAGAAAAAGTTTTAAAGATTGCTCCCAATTAATTCATCGCAAACAACCTTTTGTGCATTGTAATAATTTAATTCCAACAAATAATTCATGGACAGAGATTTCGGCCACAGGTTGTTCGAAAATATTAGAAATTCAAAAGAGTTTGCCCACACAACCAACAGGTGTCCGCATGTCAGCTTACCATTGAATAATCAAAAACAATTGAATTCATTTTAGCCGCCGAAAACATAACAATCATTAGTTCATCCGATTTAACTTTGACACCACTAAATGCAGTAGCCGTTTGTTTCATTTCATTACCAATCAACAACAAACTTGTTATCAACACAACCAAACACCTTAGCCGATCGTGCATTTTCGCCATAGAAAATAACACAATCATTAGACGTTGCATCGACTTGCCATCGACACCATTAAACTTATTAGCTTTTCGAACAGCTTCACCACTGAACCACAACCACAGTCATTAGCCGAAGACGCATATTTAAAGAGTTCACCATTGCAGTTGTATACTAGATAGAAGAACATCATCATCGTCAGCATCACCCATTAAGTAGCTAGATTATAATCGAGCTTGCGATCACCATTAAATTCATTATCAAAAAATGTATTGTAACCACTTTAGTAACTAATGAATAATCCGAAACCGTTCGGACATCTTAGAAAGACCGTCAATGAAATAACACTCAACATCATTGCCATTTCTATCAGCATCATATCTGTCCAAGTCAGTGTTTAATAAATAAGGAAAAGAAAACTTTCAGCCATTTTCGAAAAAAAAACTATGATTCGAATATGCAACCTTCACAATCGTTAAAAAAGACAAAACGAACGAAAAGAACGGTTAAATATAAAGGCCCAGAAATAAACGATAGTACAACAAAATTCACAACTTATTGAGCAAAATGAAAAATGATGCAGATGTTGATAACCTATCAATCAAATTTAAAAAAAAAAAACTATCAAATATTAATATTAAAGATTCATCCATAATTTAAGACATTTCTTGTAAAATAACAGAAAATGTTTCTGCTGATTTTCTTTATAATTATGTTGGCTAAGTTTCTGCGCTTTACTGTGCTTTGCTGGTTGTACAGAATATATCTAAACAAATTTTCTGTGGTTTTTCTTCCAAATTTTTTATAGAAATGTAGTTTTTCATGATAATTCTGCATGAACTGCAGAAAATATTTGGTGCTCTTTTTCTGAATGTATTTGCTCACAAATACAAACACATTCTTAAAAAAAAAAGATGAAACACAATACAGAAAATATTTTTTGAAAATTTGACGCGAGTTTTCTGGATATTTGCTGTACTTACTTAGCCAGAAAATTTATATAAAAATTGTCTATGGATTTTCTAAAAAGGTTCTAGTAAATTCACAGAAAAATGTTTCTGTATACTAATATTAAGTAAGTCTCTATACTTTTCTGTGAATTTTCTGAATACCTGCTGATATTTTTGTATAGATATTATTGACAGACATTTTCTGTGGATTTTCTATAAAGCTTCTGGTGAATTAGCAAAAAATATTTCTGCTGGTTTTCTGTATATTAATATTTGTACTTTTCTGTAGTTTTTTTTTGCATATTTGTGAGTATTCCTGGTAAAGATTTATTTTCCGGCAGAAAACTATCAGAAAATATTTTCTGCTGGCCTTAGGAAATTTGCAGATTTTTTTTTATTAAGCTATACATACACTCAAGCAAAAATATATTGAAGATTTGTCAATGTGTTTGTTATTAATATAAAACGTTTCATATAGTTTTTAAACAAATTTGAGATAAAAAACTAAATATTTTATCAAGAATATTCTTACGAGTGTTAATAAAAAATATCAAACCGCTAAGCTAATATTTATTAGAATTTTATATGACGTCTGAAGCTTATGTTATGATAATTTATGTACGATCTGTTAATAAAATCATTTATGCTTTAGCTTATACTAAAAGTTTAAAACGAGGGGCTAACAACTAGCCTAATTTCCGGTTAAAAAATTCAGAAAAAAAGAAATAATAATTTTTTTTTCAAATGAATACCAAAATTTCATTAGTTCCGAATATAATTTGGTAAAAATCGAAATCGATGAAAAAAGAAAATGGCGAATTCGTGTGTAATTGAAAATTTCGAGCAGAAGCAAATAAAATAAAAATTTCATATAAATCATTATTGCATTACGTGGAAAATAATAAAAATAAAATTATTAAACAAGTGTATATTGCTACAAATAAAAACAAAAGACAACAAGACGGAGATAAAACGAAAAATCAAGTGTTAAATCTTTTGAAGAATCTAACCTCACCATTAAACCAACAAAAAAAAAAGACACAATTGTATGCACAGATGGAAAATTGTCCCTCGTGCCGGAAAAATGTTTTGGACAACGAAGAAGCGTTGCAATGTGACGGATGCGATAAATGGTGGCACTATAGTTGTATACGGTCTCCAAAAAAGGACTACAAAAAACTATCGGAGCTCCCTAAATGGTATTGTTCAAAATCCTGCAAAACCAACGAAGAAACTCGAAAACTAACCTCACATATACAACAGAACCAAACACCATCAAATATCACGGATACATTAGCACAAATTCTTGAATCAATAAGGGAGTTAACAGAAAGTGTACAATTTCAAATTGGCCAACACAATGATTTGCAGAAAGTCACAACTGACATCCAAAATGAAGTAACAGCATTAAAAACGGAAAACAGCAACCAAAATAGAGAACTCCGAAACGTAAAAAATCAACTTAATGCGATTCAACAAGAAAAGCTAAATACAACACTAATCTGTTTTGGTATAGCCTGTGAGGCAAACGATAACATCACTCAAAAAATTGTGAACGAATTTACTGTTCATAATATTCCGAGCAAGGGAATCGTCTCGTGCAAAAAAAGGCATCAAAATAGCAACAACACCAGACCACCACCAATAACCATTACTTTTGAAAGCGAATTTATTAAACAACAAACTCTTGAGGCTGCACGTAAGGTAGCAAGATTATTCCGGAACCCGACTAGTACTCCTTCGTCATCACACATAGAAGGGAATTCGTCACAAAATACATCTGCACATGATACAAGCCCTGTGGGACGAAGATTTATACTGCGCGAGCTGCTCACGGATATCAACTATCAGCTACTAACCGAAACAAAAACTTTGCTGTCCAAAACTTACAAATTCATTTGGACGAGAAATGGAAGGATTTATATCCGGAAGGAAGGCGAAAAAAATTTCCTCTGGATTAAGTCACATGAGGACTTAAAGGGCCTGGCAACTACCGCAGCTGCACCTGTAGCTGATGTACCGACCAACAATAGTAATGGATCCTAACCACAAATTCAAGCTCCTAGTAGGGTCAACGAAAACATCGATAAAAATCGTAAGCATTGAAATACAAAAAATATTATTCGCGGTATTAATTTATAGCTATCTAAAACCCTATACTATTTTTCTTAAATACTATACATATAAATATTTAAACTTAATGTTATATTATAAAATAAATAATGTACTATATCTCAAATCTATTAAGTATTAACTATATTGAATTTCTGAGATCGGTAATGATGAAATGTATATACAAGGAATATAAAATTTTTCTTGTTATTGGTTATAAAAAAAGTATACGTTATGTGTAATAACAATGAAAATTCAAATTTCTCTGGTTCATATAATATTACCCATTCATATAATCACGTGCAACAGAATGGAAATTATATGAGAATTTTATACTTGAACGGAAGGAGTATAAGGAATAAGTTAGATGATATTGAACTCATAATTAATGAATTTGATAAAAATTTGATTTTTGCAATTATAATTACTGAAACATTTCTGTTCAGGAATGAACTTCATATGATTAATATAAATGGATTTGTTGGTCACCACACGTGTCGAAAAAGGGATACTGGGGGTGGGGGTGTCAGTATATTTGTGAAGTCGGCTTATCAGGCCGAGGTCTTATATGACTTATCGGATTACTATGACAGTTTTTTAATTGTAAATGTATCTAAACTTAACATTAAACTGGGGGAGGGGGTCTATAGGTCAAATTTTTTGGCAAAACTCAATGGAATTTTTTTTTTGAAAAAATGAGTAACATTCTATCAAATACCAGTGGTGTGACATTCATAGGTGATATGAATATAAATTTGTTAAATAAAACTGATTTAAATAATTAAATGTACTAAATTATATGGAATTGATAAACTCTAATGGGTATAGTGCAATGAATAACGTTTCCTCTAAAATGCCAACTAGGCCGGAATCTGGAACCATTATTGACCACTGTTTAACGGATATTTTTAGATACGACTACTCAATGGCCTTAATTGAAAATGACCTTAGTGACCATAATTACATAATATTGGATGTTGGTATAAATGTGGGTTTGAATGGGTTGCAGCGAAATAAAAGTGTACAATTCAGGGTTATAGATTATGAACGGGTCGAACAACGGATAAATGAGCTGGATTGGGAAAACTGTGTGTCTTATGAGGAATTGGGGCATAGAATAACGCAAACTATGGAAAATTGTTCTAGATTTGTATGTATAAGAAAAAGGGATAGAATTCTAAAGCCTTATATAGATCGGGACCTCTTAAAACTAATAAGGGAAAAAAATGATCTGTACAAGTTAACAAGAAGGTTCCCAACCAGTGAGGTACTGAAACAGGAGTATAGGCGTCTTAAATGCATGGTATCTGCCGCAGCCTTTAGGAAGAAAAGGGATTATTATACTGTACAGGTTGGTCAAAACATAGGCAATCCAAGAAAAATATGGCGTACGGTAAACTCAATTCTGTATAATAGGTGTGCAAAAAAGTCACCTATTATACCGGAATATATAGATGTGAATGGGATTAAAGTATACGATAAAAGGTATATTTTGAATGTATTGAATGTAGGGTTCACATCAATTGGGGGTGTTAATGTGTCTATTTTGAACGCTGGTATGAGTATGGATGATGTGGTTGTAAATCCAATTGAAATGAATGCAAACGGAACGGCAGGCACTGAGGGGATATTTATTTTCGAACCAATCAATGAAACTGAAACGATAGATTACGTGAAATCACTAAACAATAATGCTGCCCCGGGGATGGATGGTATATCAAGCCGAATTATAAGTCGGTCACTAAACGCTCTGGTTCCTCCAATTACACGATGTATAAATGATATGATTGACAAAAGAAAATTTCCGGATGCCTTAAAGATAGCAAAGGTAACCCCACTACACAAGGCCGGAAATGTTAATGACCCGAAAAATTACCGCTGTATAAGTGTCTTACCAATAATCTCAAAGGTATATGAAAAGTTTATATATAATCGTATAATTGAATTCACGGATGCTCATTCCATCATTAACGAAAAACAATATGGGTTTGTAACGGGCTCAAGTACAACGTCGGCTTGCCTACACTTTGTCAATTCCATTAGGGTTTCATTGGATGAATCTAAAAAAACGGCTTGTTTGGCAATTGATTTACGCAAGGCATTCGACTCAATTAATCATGATTTGCTTCTAAAAAAGTTTCAATTAATAGGCTTCTCTGCCTCTGCAATAGATCTTATGAGGGACTACCTGGATAATAGAAAACAGTTCATTGAACATGAAACATGTCGAAGCGACTTGGAAAGTGTAAAAATGGGGGTTCCTCAGGGATCTATACTGGGACCTTTACTTTTTAATATCTATATAAATGATGTCTTTAAGGAAATAACCAGGGGTGAACTAATAATGTACGCTGACGACGCAATTTTGATATACTCGGCGGAGACGGTGAATGACCTATTTAGTGCAATGCAGGGCGACATTGGGGTTTTGAATGGATGGTTTGAAAGGAATGGTATGCGTATAAATGTGGATAAATCATACTATACGGTCTTCAGGTCAAATAGGATCGATCTAAATAACTTCGCATTAAGTTTGGAGGGAAAGCCTATAAATAGGGTTTCTAAATTCAAATATCTTGGATTAATAGTGGATTCTGAGCTAAAATGGAATTGTCATATAGACCACATAAGAAACCGTATCGTTCCATATGTTTTCATGCTCCGTAGACTAAATGCTTTTCTGCCAAGGCATATACTATACAATATATACTTTGCTCACATTCATTCACAACTTATATATTTAAATACAATCTGGTCATCAGCCGCGGCTTTCAGACTTAATGTTATTCAGGTACTACAAAACAGATCCATAAAATCAATAAACCAACTTCCAAGACTGACACCTTCCACAACCCTTTACTCTGAAAAACTATTGCCACTATCGAAACTTGGAGAATTTGAGATCTTGATACTGTTTCATAAAATAATACAATCAAAAATAAAAACAAATATAGTTGTAATAAGGAACAATGAATTACATAATCATAACACAAGGTCAAATCAATACTTCCACGTTCCACGTGTCAATGGCTGTATCGGCAGTGGTGGCTTCCTCTTCATTGGAACACAATATTATAATAGACTCCCAGAAGAAATAAAAAATATTGAAAATATTAATAAATTTAAAAAAGAAATAAGAAAAATTTTATATTCCAGAAATTAATGAATAAAAAAAAAACATAGATATTGAAAAACTTATTAAATCAAATCATATAAAAAAATATATATATATATTAATGCATTAATGATAATTAAAAAAAAAAAAAGGACTTACAAAAACACGAACAAAGAAATTTTTATTGAATGAAATTATTAAATAGAACCCATTTTTTGATATTTTAAATTAAAAGTTAATTGTAAAATGCAAACACAAGTTGTACAACTTCATGTATTTTTATATATAAACTAAATAAAAAAAAAAAAAATATGGAAGTAAAAGTATCAAAAGATGAAATGATGTAATGTTGCTGCCGAAAAAAACAATCGTGTATCAAAAAACAATTCACCTTCTCTGATAATCTCAAACTACCATAAAATTTCGCGACACTTTACACGCTGGGTACAGGCCGAAAACGCAGTTTCGACTGTCATTTGTTTGTGATTGCCGCTATGTTAGTGTGTGTGTAGCAATTTGTACGAAAAGCCTATGCGTGAAAAATTGTGGTGTGAAAAAGAACATAAAATTTTCGCAACGGCAAGATTACAAATCGCATATAATTTCCACCCCAATTCAATGTGACGATAATAAGTAAAAGTTTTTTGAAAATATGTTCGTAATAATATTGTCCAATTATACAGAAAGTGTGTGACATTGCAAAAGTGATATATTCATTTGAAAAAGTTGCCCTTGTTCATCCCAGAAAAATAGTATATATATACAGTGCGTCGTCTGTCTGCTGCTGCTTTGCTGCCTGCCCCCCAAAAAGAAAAGAAAAAAATTCAAGGAAAAATCATCCAGATAACATACTGTGAAATTATATGTATGTATATAGATATACCCATTATCATCTATATATTATACTACATATGTATAAATAGAAAAGGGGAGCGTCGCCGTCGACATCGTTCGTTGTGTTGTGCGCCATAATTTTTGCTGTGAAAAGGAAAACAATTCGTGTGCACAACTGCACATCAAGAAACATTTTTTTTTTTTGTAAATTTTCTTCTGATTTTTTTTTTGCTAATTTTCAACGTCTTTGCGAGAGCGTGCAACAAGAACACCTACCACAATCAAAATAAAATTTTCCTTTCGTTTGACGAAAGCCAACAAACCAACAGTAGCAGCAGAGTAGTAGTAGTTGTACGCTAGTACTAGTAGTCAACACACCGGAATTTATTTTTAATTATTTTCGGTGAATTTTTCTTTTGCGAAAATTTATCATCGCTGAGGCGTGCAAAGAAAAAATAAATTTAAAAAAAAAAACAAGTTTATTCAATTCAATTGAGTTATTTAAAGCAATTTAATTGTATAAACAATCGTTCAAAACAGTGATGATTATTATGATGAAGAAGCACTGAATACACTTGTTTGTTTGCGGGTGGATACATATATACTACATCATTGGCCAGCAGTGTTACTAGCACATCGCAAAGCATCAAAGAAAAAATTGTGTGTTTTTTTTTTGTTTAAAGAATTTGTTGGTGTACACACACGGCGCAGATCATTTTCTCTAATAAAAACGTAATAATTTCTATATTCCATAAACATCGTCCAGCAACAGCACTTTATCACCGCAAAAACGTATTTATTTCGACACGACGGACACTCGACGACAAGACAGCGCCGACGAACAGAAAAAAAACCCAACGTGGAGTCCACACAATAATTACTGCGACGGTACCAAAAATTGATACTTATGAAGTGTGTGGAAAATTTATGATGAACACCGATTGAATCATCCGTATGTGAGTCAGAAAAGAAATTCTTTTCACAAAAATTTAAAAAAAAAAAAAAAAAATATCGCACACGACACGTATACTGTGCTCCTGTGTGTGAGCGCCCGCAATTAGAATCCGGACATTACACATTGTCCGCACGAACAACACCAATTTCAGTTAGTGATGAGTAGCGGCGGTGCCAGCACCTCCAGTACTAGTATACCGAATACTAGCAACAGCAACGAAATGCCGGCCGAAATACGACCAAAACAGGTGACGGTCAAGCATCCCGAATCAAACAAACCGAAACCAACGGCCAAGAAAAATAAACCGATTCAGGCCGATTTGGATGTAATGAAGGAATTCGTTCGATGCCGTGACGAGAACATTCAACGTTTGGATCTGAGTAAATCGTCGATCACAACGATTCCAGCATCGGTTCGTGAATGTACGTCATTGGTCGAATTCTATTTGTATGGCAATAAGATTTCGGTGCTGCCGCCGGAAATCGGTTCGTTGGCCAATTTACGTGTACTGGCACTCAATGAAAACTCACTGATGTCTCTGCCGGATTCACTGCAAAATTTACGTCAATTAAAAGTTCTCGATTTACGGCACAACAAACTGTCCGAAGTGCCTGATGTTATCTACAAATTGGACACACTCACCACACTGTATTTACGTTTCAATCGGATACGAAGTGTTGGCGATGCCATCAAAAATCTCACCCAATTGACAATGCTCAGTTTGCGTGAGAATAAAATTCGTGATCTACCATCGGGCATCGGGCATTTAGTCAACTTGACCACATTGGACGTGTCCCATAATCATCTGGAACATTTACCAGATGCAATTGGAAATTGTGTCAATTTAACGTCACTCGATTTACAGCACAACGAACTATTGGACATTCCCGATTCGATTGGTAACATTCAGAAATTGGCCCGTTTGGGATTGCGTTACAATCAATTGACACAGGTACCGAGCTCATTGAAGAACTGCAAACAAATGGATGAATTCAATGTGGAAGGCAATCGAATATCACAGTTGCCCGATGGTCTTTTGGCCAGTCTTAGTTCATTGACGAGCATCACGTTGTCACGTAACGTATTTCATAGTTATCCGTCTGGTGGTCCGGCACAATTCACCAGTGTGACCAGCATCAACTTGGAACACAATCGTATCGATAAGATTCCCTATGGCATTTTCTCACGTGCAAAAGGTCTGACAAAGTTGATAATGAAAGAGAATGTGTTGACATCGTTACCGCTTGACATCGGCACCTGGATCCATATGGTTGAACTGAATTTGGGCACGAATAGTTTAACGAAATTACCGGACGACATACATTGTTTACAGAATTTAGAAGTGCTGATTCTGTCCAACAATGCATTGAAGAAAATTCCCAGCACAATTGGTAGCCTCCGAAAGTTGCGTGTATTAGATTTGGAAGAGAATCGTATCGAAGTGTTACCCAGTGAAATTGGACTGTTGCACGAACTGCAACGATTAATATTGCAATCAAACCAGTTGACAGTTTTGCCGCGTACCATCGGTCATTTGACATCGTTACAGTATTTGTCGGTTGGCGAGAATAATTTGCAATATTTGCCCGAAGAAATCGGTACACTTGAGAACTTGGAGAGTTTGTATATCAATGATAATTTAAATTTGGTTAAATTGCCGTATGAATTGGCATTGTGTGCCAGTTTAAGTATAATGAGCATTGAAAATTGCCCGTTAAGCTCAATACCGCCAGAAGTGGTGGGCGGTGGGCCATCGTTAGTCATTCAATATTTGAAATTGCATTCACCATATCGACAAATGTGATTCGGTTGCCATGGAGATGTACCAGCGTATTTGGTTGATACGAGCCTATGTTGTTAGGCGAACTGTTATTCTTTGTTTTTGTTTTTTTTGTGATTTAATTTTGTTCTTTCCCGTCCCCATCTATCCGTTACAAGTTTTTGTGTTAAAAAAAGGTGTCCATTACACAAGTAGACAAAAGTATATATTTTTGTATTTTGTAAATAAAAAAGAAAGAAAAAAACCGAAAAAAAAACTACACACAACCATCTACACATCACTTGGTTATTATGAAACGTTAACATTGATGCTTTTATAATTTTGACATGTGTGTCTGTGATTAAATGTGGAACAAAACGATGGAAAATTTTATTAAAAACATTTGCTTATCAGAAATTAATTTCTAGAGTGAATACACGTTAGTTCAAGTGGGATGTCACATCGAAATTGTTGCCGATAGCGGATGAATTGAAAGTAAAATGTAAGTTATTATTAATAATTTTAGCGATTTATTCATTTTATTATGAAGGATTGAAGTAAATCCCAAATGAAAAATCTCTTGAAAAAGGTTGGCGACGAGTGAGACTCGAATCCATAACTATATAATCGCCGGTCTCGTGCTCTGCCACGATAACGGTAGCGCAGTTGGTAGAGTACCAGACCGACAATTCTATGGTCGTGGGTATGAGTCCCACTCGTTGCCCATCTTTTTCAAGAGAATTTTTATTTGGGATTTACTTCAATCTTTCATAATAAATTCATTATGTTTAGAACTAATTTGTCTGAATTTGTCCACTGTAAGCTAAGATTTGTCTGGGTAAAGTATTGATTTAAATGCTTTATTGCTGAAATTTGTTTTAAATTTGCACGCATAATTGTCTAAGAAATTTATTTATTGGTTTTTATGTTCGTGATAGATTTTATTTCTAAGGGAACACATAATTGCGAACTGTTTGCTGTAATTTGTAGATTGTCAATTTTTTAAACATTTGTTAAGACACTGGTCTATGCAACTGTTTAATATTATTGTAAATTGATGTCCAATGCTGCAATTGAAAACATGGAAGTTTTTGTGCATTCTTAGCAGGCGTTTAATCTTATGTTTTGTGTTTTTTTTTAGCCGGTCTAAGAATTTCACCTCTCTCGTTGGAACTGCTTCCATTAACCATCACATTTTGTTCTAAAAAACTAATCAAAGTAGAACAGATGTTCTATTTCATTGTTTCATGCACAAAATATTTAGGCATCACAAGTCTGCTTTAAGCACTCTAATTTTTTCAAAGTAATTTGTATTTTCCCACAGCAACACTCATTTAAGAGAAAACACTGCTGACGTACTGTGGCACCCTGCTGTAGTTATTAAAACAGATATATATTTATAGCCGTACGAATATCTTTTATTCACTTTCGTACAATACACTTTACACATAAGGTATATCACGTCC
>JANTEX010261585.1:0-12044 GCA_024741295.1 Macrocera vittata | reverse complement strand
AGGCTATAGGGTTTCTATCGTTTGGAACAAGGGCACAATGGACCGAAACCTGGTCTCAGTGAGGCCGGCTGGTGTACATCGGGGGAACCAGTAAAACCTAGAACCTGGAACCTACATTGCCTTCCAGTATTATTTATAGTTCTACACCAGTAAGTTTTATGGTCACACCTAGATTAACCTGGAAGAAATTCCAATTCGTCCGTTTTGGCTTCCAAAACGGAGCTGGTAGCTCAATTTTAGATACCATGTAAAGCATATGGCTCGGTGGTCTGATGAATTTATCATCGTTGATACGTGCCACATTTTTAAGACTTCTCGTCGAGAGGAAGTTGTAGTTTAGTTTATTAACGAGAGACCTACGAGAGTTCGTATTTGTGCTACCCAACACAACGTGGTGTGAGTTTTTTCTAGCTTCAATACTTCTAATTAATTGGATACGCCAGAGTCTCCTTGTTACATTAAATATGCTATGCCAAGATTTTTTATTGTTTCAGAGTATGGGATAATACTGCCATCCAGAACAAACGGGTTATCTGTAAAGTTAGGATGATGAGCCGATACTGAAGAAATAATGATATCCTGCGACTTAGCTGCATTCAATATTAAAGCATCGCTGAATATACTTCTAACTCAGTTAAGCAGCAAAAATTAAAATCATCGTGAATTGTTTTGTGTAAGTAAGGGTTGGTTTGAGTTTAGGCTAGCAACCATGGTAAAAAGATAGTTATATACACCGGGCGAGTGAAAGCTACTACTGTTTGTTAGTACTGTCACGTAATCCTAGCTTACGCAAGTACTTCCAAAGAAGTCGAGACGGCATAGAAGGATCTAGTCTACTCCAGTGACACGTGAGTGACACGATTTCTAAGCGATTTCCATTCAGCCTATAACTCATCCATTTTTAAACGTTTCCAGGATCGATATGTCAAGTCACGATCAACCATAAGCCGCTCAATATGCGAATCGAACCATGGGTTTTCATCTCAAACTACCTTGAAAGACCGCAATGGAACATGCCGTTCGAACAATTTGGATCAGAGAAAATGTTTGTCATCTGATCAACATCAGTCGCCATTAGATTTACCAATTCACCACCAATTATGACATCTTTCGTATCTTGGAATTATTGTTTAGAGAATTTCTTCCAATTCCGAAAATATTAAAGTGATTGCAACCTATGGTGGAACACAAACTACTCTGAGTAGGGTAACTGAATGATTGAATTTGACTTCAACGAACAAAAAATCATTAGAAGCAAATTGAAATGAAAATACAATTGCAACAACACGAGCCGTTAAATCGTCTCTTAAATACATTGCTACACCACCGCCCTTTCATCCGAAACTATCATTTCGAAATAGTTTAAAACCGGAACATTTCCAAGGTCACTTTTTTCGTAAACATCGTTTCAGATACTGCAATGGCATGAATTGGAACGTTCAAGAAAATTCTCACAAATTCTTCCATTTAATTGTCAGGACAAATTCTTGAAACATTCATATGGACAAAATTCAGTAGACGGGCATGAAGGTTAAGTGTGGCATTAAGCACAATGTTAATCATATTGACCATGGAATTACGAGCCCGGTTCACATTTCGTTTTGCAAGCATTGCCTCGTGAAATATCTTCCTTTTGCCTTCAGTTAAATCTTCCGGAATCATAATTAGTAATGGAGCCTGAAAGCCAATATCGGCTAGCTGAAGTTTTGCATGTCTGAAGTAAGCTCGACAATGACAGCAAAGATGCCACTGCAGTTGATCTTGATGTTATTGGTTTAGCAAGGAGATCGAATGCACCGAATGACATAAAATCGGCACGATGTGGCAACAGCAAAATTGACAATGGCAGCATGGAGAATCGGTATAAAAGCAGTAGCAGTGGCAGCAAAGTGCTGCGTTGGCAAAGCTACAGCAGTGGCAGCAACGTAAGCAGCAAAGTATTCCGGAGCAAAGGAAGAGTTTCAAACGTAATGCATGCGGTAAGGCGGATCACAATTTTTTAAGGTGCTAGTATCGCAGTTTGCGCAAAAAGCAAAACTGTGAGGCATTTGGCGATTGTGTGTAGCACCAAATCAATCCGAAACCGAAAATGGTGGAGACAGAGAACGCGCCGCGACGTTGAACAATTGTGAAAAACAAGATGAGTGTCTAAATTTGTTTTCAATGAGATCCATGTGTCACAATTTTGATTTGAATTTCAGTGGTTTCCCACGTGTATTGGACAATGTTGGTAGTCAACGGTATGAAAATTAAGTTCGAGGTGGATACAGGATACCGTATTCGTGTTACATCGAGAATTTTTCAACGTGTTACAGCCATACCGAGATTCATTGAGGGCATACGATGGAAAAACCATGGACACTTGTGTTGAAAGTGAGGTGGATTATGCTGGTAAGCGATTTATTGCGCATTTTATCATAGTCAAAAACGGTTGTCGTCCTTTAGTTGGACGAGACGTGTTAAACAAATTAAAGTTTTCAATCGATTCTGTTAATAGGGTTAAGGGTATTGTGCCTAAATTTTTCAAGCCACAACCGGATCCTTTTGCATTCAAGCCAAAATTAGAGAGCGAGCCAGAGCGAATAGCGGAAATAGGAATGATTCGAAAGATTGGTGCGTCCGAATGGGGCACGCCATTGGTCACGGTGTTAAAGAAAGACTATAAATAAATACATAAACTTTGTGAACTACCCGCTACCTCGTATTGAGGTTTTTTCAGTACAAAGTTCTCCAAAAATAGACTTATCGCAGGCCTTCTACCAATTGATTCTTAGGGAGGCATCTTAAAAAATGCTAACGTGATCAACGCACAGAGTTCAGAGATTTCCATTTGGGTGCAAACTGAGTAGTTTCATCTTTCAATCAATTGATTCTGTTTTATTGGGCTGTCACGGAACAGTAGCGTACATTGACGACATAGTTGTCACCGGGAAAAATGACGATGATCATTCGACAAATCTTGAGGAAGTATGTGTCCGATTGGATCAAGCAGGTCTGAAAGTAAACAAATCGAATTACTTGCCTGAGTTTCGTGATAGATTCGACAGGGTTCCTTTGGAAGATTCAAGCGGCATTTATCACCGATTTTAAAACCGAACTATCAATTACTGAGCGAGAACAATTTTAAATGGAACGAGGAATTTCAAAATGCATTGCACCGAGTTAGAGCAATGATCACATCTGATATGGTTCTTGTCCGTTATAATACTAAAATGCCAGTTATCTTGACAACGGCTGGGGTAATTTCATTTATCAAGAACGGTTGGCCACAAGAGTGTGAAGCGAATATCTCGTAAAAAAGGTCAAATCAGAGAAACCCACCGAAAGTAGATATAGTCTCGCTGCCGAAAACTAATCAATATAGACTATGTGGACCGATGGACGATAACATTTTTTTTTGTTATTGATACGCAATCGAAGTGAATAGAAGTAGTACGGACTAAGCAGATAACAACTCAGGCGAATGTTCAAATGCTAGGGCCGTAATTCAGAGTTCCGTCTAGAATTGTATCCGACAATGAAACTAAGTTAACATCTTATGAGTTTTGGCGATTCTGCGAGGCAACCGAAATAAACCACGTGGCATTCCACCATACCACCCTGCATCAATTCGTCAAGCAGAGAATTCAGTTAGAACGTTTAAATTCGGTTTGTGTAAAATGCTTGAGGATCCAACGTACAGTGACAGGCCAATCGACGAAGTTATCGAGTCTTTTCTACATACGAATCGAAATGTTGTTCACTCTGAAACGAAGTGAGCAATGAATGTGCTTCTAAGAAAATATTGACGATGGCACAATGTGCCAGAAGAACCTGATGCAGGTGTTAGCTTGAAGACAACGGTAATAATGACGTGAATGTTCGGAAAACTGATCACAATATATCAATCGTGCCGGTCAATAGCCAATACACAGATGGTATTGGAAGATCTAAGAGGGTCACAAGAAAACCGAACAGGTTAAATTTAAAAACGAAAATTTTTCACAATTTGTGTTATAAGAGTCTTAAATTACCATTGTTAAATGTGTTCGTAAAACTTTGGGGAATTCATTCCAATTTGTATGTAACACATAGTCTTCTATGTCATAGGTTTTCGTACTCTCCATCTGACTTGCAAAAAGTGTAAGCACATAAATCAATAAAAAGCAGTAGCCTGCATTCATGTATAATCCCCGAATTTGAGGAAAAGGGGATGATCGGTATTGTCAAAGTTAATGCTGGCAAAACCAGCGCTCAATAACATCATCTAACGCTTGCTTAATTACCGTAGTGATTCGATGAACTTGATCTATCGTGAAGTGGTTGTCCCTGAATCCAAATTGGAAAACAGGAACGTTTACCACCGGCTTTAGCAATGGAATCGGTCTGTATGATTTTACTTCCCTCCTCGTTTGTCTGGTTTTTTAGCATAATAATTTGAGCCGTTCTAAAAAATTGGGTACTTATTTCTATTTCATGCAAGCATTGAATAAGTGTGTGATCATTACGATTGTTTTGCATTGCAGTTATTGGTGATATTTCATCGATTCCCGGTGATTTCTTCGAGTTACGTCTGTCAATTTTCTCTGCGATCTCTAGTGGTGTTAAGCCTTTGAAAATCTTAATAAGCTGATAAGTAGGTGTCAATATAAGGTAAGGCTGAAACACCGTTGCTAGGTGTTGAGCAAAAAGTTCATCCCTTTACTTATCTTGTCGAACTTATATGCCTTGAGAATTTTTCATTGGTGGTATTTGAACTACAGGTCGTTTGCATTTTTATGTTGCCGTTTTATCAGCAGGATTTCTTGAAAGATGCAATGATCTCCTTGCTTTAAATTTTTTCCTTGATTTTCTCCCTGATTTCTGCAGGATATTTAATTTGATTTGATGACTCATTGTCTCTTGTTTCAGGGATAACTGATCTCGTTGCAGTTCGAATGTTTTCAATGAAGTTATTTGTTTGTTGTTCCAATTCTTCACTATTTCTGAGGCTCACTTTAAGATAAACTAGCTCTTCCAGTTTTTCCCTGACGAGATTCCAGTCAGTATTCTTATTTATGAGGTTTTGCCTTTTGCCATTGACAACAGGACAGGTGTGTGATCAAATGTTAAATCTATAATCTCATCTGTTTTAGTATAGTTGGAAGAGATACCTTTTATGATAAAGGTCTAGTAGATCTGGAATATCTTATCAGGATCTGTAGTCTTCTTGAAGACAGATAATCACATTTGTTTTCGTTAATGACATCTAGTAGCTCATTGCCTGTTTAATATTCTTTTTTATTAATACAGATGATCCACCTCGTGCTCTTTCGCTTGGATGATTAGTTCAGTAGCAATTGAAGCCGTTTATTTTAATGTAAATTTTATTTATGTTGTTTATATGGAGAAATATTTCAAGCTCTTAGGCTCGTTGTTTTGAGTCCATTTGCGTACCGAGTTAATATGCGCAGGAGGGAATTATTCATTTTTGATTTTGTTGACTTTTTTGCTTGGCAGTTTGGAATAGCTTTAAATTTTTGCCACCCTTTCTGCTAGCTGATCAATTGTCTGTTGAATCTGACTGAGCATTTCGATAATTTAATTGTCATTAGGCTCGTTGATAATGTGTTTGTTGTCTTGATTTAGTTTATCACCAGATATTTGGATGACTTGCGCCTAAGCGGTTGTACAGCACTTACTTTATACTTTTGTTGATTTTTGATTTTGTTCTGATATACTGGACATCCTTTATAATTTTGGCAGTTTGTCCCTTTTACTGGCAAAGAACGCATGTTGGTGGGCTCCTTGGTTGTTTTTTTGCATTGTTTTGTGTGATAATTTTCGGCACATTTCACGCGTTTATTTTGACGATCGCAGAAGCTCGTGGTATGTCCGAGTTGTTGACATTTCGTGCATTGTGTGATACGCCTTGTCTTTTGGTGGTGCAATTTTGGCTGTGCAGAACGCCAAATTCCTGATGTTAAACACTTCTTTATTGTTAACTTTCTGTTTTAAATCGATGTAAAACAGTGGAAAATCTTTTCTGACTTTTACACCATCAATTGTAACCATCTTGAATATGTTGGTAATTCCAACGACTTCTTGTCCCAATTTTTTAGGTCTTCTTTGATTTCAACATGACTGATTGAAGATGGAAAGCATCTGATTACCGTTCTATAATTTTTTTCACTCTTGAGCTGATATGTGTGGTATTCGATTTTTCCAGTTGAGTGCTGGGTTCTTTTTTAAATTCTCCCAGTAGTTTTTTACCTTTCTGTAATCACGTTTATTTAGCGAATCGCTCGATCCGAAACTGACATCCGCTTGCAGCCACACCTCCGGGTGAACCGTCGCTTCATATTTTTGATAATATTTCATATATCGTCATATTTTTGATAATATTTATCATTGTCACTAGAACCAGTATCTGGTACCGATGGAATTGACGAATTCCAAGGATTTCCTTAATTTTTCTTGTTCCATTTCTTCCAAATCAGATAAATCACTATTTATTTCATTGTTTTTTTAGTCTTTTTGACGCGGCCTTGTCGGTAGCCTCCGAACTGCTGCCCCAACGCCCTTGGACTGCATTTTGGCGGTAACGCACTCTTTCCAAAAAATTGTTTTTAGATGAGGTAACAACAAATTTGGTTCAGGTTTAGGCCTCGGATTTTGTAACTTAACCATAACGAAATCGCTACGAAAACGATATAAAATTAACCGTAAAAAGTCAAAGTTTGCTTTTCACGTTCACATTTGTATCGTTTTCGTAACGATTGCGTTATGGAAAAGTTATAGAATCCAAGGCCAGGTAAAATTTTCTTATCAGTGTGTGTTGCAGAAAAACAAGGGCAAAAGACTTGATTTTTGGCTGATTAATGGTTTGTTCATGAATACAGACACTTTTAATTAAGTTTTTATTATACCATTCACATATATATTGTGATTAAAATTTGTATTTTTTTTTAAAATATCGTTGCAAATCTATTTTACCATCCGCCACAACTATAATTAACGAAAACCCTATTCAACACTCTAATCTAGTACCTCACTGCCAGTTGAAAACGCGCGCGCAACATACAACAAACGGAACACAACGCACAGTCTGGCACACACACCGGTTCACGAAAAATCCGCATCTCTCGCACACAGCCACAAAAATCCTCGCGTTTTCTTTTGATGGTGATGTTGACTTTTCATTTTTTACCCAAATTCAGTTTGCGGAGAATTTTTTACGAGTCAAGTCAGTGAGATTACACTAAAATTTATTCTAAAATAAAATATATTTTATGCGTGAGAAAAGCGAAAAACATAAAGCTCACTCACCAGACACTTTAATTTTCTATTTTTTAAAATTGTCAACAATCATATATTATTGTTATTATTATTGTGTCGAACCGTAATCATCTGTTTTCTATTTACAAACAAAAATGTTGTGCAAAATAGTTGTGTGCTCAATCACTTTTACCATATTTATTCGACTAGCAGCAAGTAGTAACACCAACACTAGTGTGTGCCGATAAAAATTGATTATTTTCAGCCTAGCCAGACTGTCGGTCATACAAAAGCAAAAAAAACGTATTCGCGTAAATTTCATTGAACCAACAAGCAACAACTGCAAATTAGCTGTTAAATTGATAATACGTGAATCGTGAATAGCAAATTAGCAACACACACGCACACTTTGCAATATACACGGGATTTCGTGTAAACGTTTTGTGCGACAGTTTCTCATAACCAGAGTGTGTAAAGTGCGTGTGCCTCTCTTTTGCCCCCAAAATAGTGCAACCGAAAAAAAATTACATCCAAAGAAAATCGTGTTTATGTTGTGCACTGGTGCATCACAGTGGTTCGAAAAGTGACAGTTTCAGGGTAAACATACCTTTTTTAATTTGTGTTTGTGTGCGTGTGTTCGAAAAAGTGCAGTGATTTTCCAGGAGACAAGCAAAACAATCCATTTCAAAGTGCTACGTTTTTCAACAATCATATCAGCGTTAGATGGTGAGTGTTCAGACCTTTTTTCCTTGTTCCCTTTCTTGGCATGTTTCTTCTTACGCAATCGAAATTGGTTTTATCGATTTTTTGCCCTGGGTTACAACGATGAAACGAGAAACTGACAGTTGCAAGCACACGTATTCGTATATTGTATAGACTGGGTTCCCGTGGGATTTCAAGCTTTAACACAAAACTCTTATTGGATGAAGTAGAGCGCAAAAGCTTTTTTGAGGCTTAACTTCTGCTGATGGAAAAGGTAGTTTCCTTGCGAAAATTTTTTTTGCTCAATTAAATACATGATTCATTGAGGATTGTATGTTTTTAACAAGGTCGAACTAGCTTTACAAATTTCGTTAGAAAAGAACAATTTAATATTATGCAAACTTTTGTAATCTCATTTGTGCGTATAGCATAAAGTTCTATCTATATCAAAGCAAAGAGATGGGAAACAATTAGTTGTCTTCATTGGTAAAGGTGTGTAACTGTGTAATGTTTTGCATCAGAGTTGTACAAAACTTTTGTAAATTTATTTTAAAATTACTTAAGTACTAATCTAATTTAGTACATGCACTTCCAAGTACAAGTACATAAGTACAAGTTTTAAATTACATGTACTCGAGTCTAAGGTCTTAAAGTTTGTGTAAAGCTCGAGTACAAGTTTACAAGTCCATGTACTCGAGTACAAATCTTCAAGTACACTCTACTACAAGTTTTTAAGTACATTTACTTTAGTACAAGTTTACAAGTATATGTGCTAGAGTACAAATTTTCAAGTACATGTACTTGAGTACTAGTTTTCAGCTACATGTACTCGAGTACAAGTTTTAAGCAAGAGTTTTCGAGTACATGTACTCGAGTACAAGTGTTTAAGTACAAAGGTAAGAGTTTACAAGTACATGGCTCGAGTACAAATTTACAAGTATATGTACTTAAGTACAAATTTCCAAGAATATGTACCTGAGTTCAAGTTTTCAAGTACAAGTTTACATGTACATCTTCTGTAGCACAAATTGTCAACTACGTGTGCTTGAGTAAAAGTTTTAAGTACCTGCAATCGAACACAAATTTTCAAGTACTAAGTTCCTGAGTACAGGTTCATAATTATATGTGCTTAAGTACAAATTTGCATGTACATGTTCTTGAGTAAAATTTTTCAAGTTCTTATACTCAACTCCAAGTTTTTAAGTTCGTGTAAGTACTCGAGTACCAGTATATTAGTACATGTACTCGTGTAGATGTTTTCAAGTACATGCACGCGACTAGAAGTTTTAGAGTACCTACAAACTTTCAGGTACATATACAAGAGTACAAGTTTTCAAGTAAATGTACTCGAGTACAAGTTTTTAAGTACATGTACTCGAGTACAAGTTATCAAGTTCATGTACTCGAGTACAAGTTTTCAAGTACATGCACTTTAGTACAGTTTTACAAGTTCATTTTCAAGTATTTAGTTTACAAGTACATGTTTTCAAGTTCGTTTAAGTTCTCGAGTACAAGTTTATTAGTGCATGTACTCGTGTAGAAGTTTTCAAGTACAGGCACTCTAATAGTAGTTTTAAAGTACCTTTAGGTATTAGATTACAAGTTTACAAGTACATGTTGTCGAGTACAAATGTTCAAGTAAATGTACATGAGTTTAAGTTTTCAAGTACATTTACTCGAGTACAAGTTTTCAAGTACATGTACTCGAGAACATGTTTTCGATTACACGCACTTGAGTACAAGTTTTCTGGTATGAGAACCAGTTTTAAAGTACATGTACTCGAGTACAAGTTTTCGAACACATGTACTCGAGTACAAGTTTTTAAGTACATATTCTCTTCTCCAAATTTTCAGTTTCGAGTAAGTACTCGAGTACAAGCTTACAAGTACATGTACTGTAGAACAAGTTTACGAGTACATTTTATCGAGTACATGAAATCAAGTTCATGTACTCGAATACAAGTTTTCTAGTATATTTACTTGAGTGCAAGTTTTCAAGTACATGTACTCGAGCACAATTTTCATCTACATGTGCTTGTGTACATGTTTTCAAGTATATTTACTTGAGTACAAATTTACAAGTACATGTGTTCGAGTACATGTACATGAGTACACGTTTACAAGTACATGTACTTGAGTGCAACTTTTCAAGTACATGTACTCGAGTACAAATTTTCAAGTACATGTTGAGTACACAATTTCAAGTACGAGTACAAGTTTTTAAGTACATGTACTCGAGTACAAGTTTTCAAGTAAATATACTCTGAAATAAATAAGTTTTCAAATACATGTACTTGAGTACAAGTTTTCATGTACTTGTACTTGAGCACTCACAAGTTTTCAAATACAATTACTTTGGCATAACTATCATACTTATGAAATTGTTCTTTAATTGGAAAATGCTAAGTATTTTCTTCATTGTACTTGCGCACAGCTCTGGTTTGCACACACAGTTACACACAACTAAATCACAAAAAAAAACTGGTTTCACTCACCAGGAACTGCTGAAACGACAGGAGAAAAAATTCACATAGAAATTGCAACAACGCATAATGAAGAAATGCATAATGCACACACTGCGATGCGCTTTATATAAAAGTCAAATGCATTGGACCGTCTCTATATGCAATGCACATTTGCACGCGTATCTTATTTACACAAAAGCCGAAGAAACTTAAGTATGTATGTGTTTATGTGAAGAGAGCATATATAAAATATAGAGGAAGACAATCGGTCTTGTTACCTAATGTTATGCAATCGATTTCATAATATTCCAACACCATTGCATAGATATGCATGGTTGGTAAAGTTGTCTTTCATTTTTTTATTTATTTTTTGTTGAATTTGTTCTGTTTTGCTTTTGCTCTTCGTTCTAATCGTTTTATCTTATCGCAAATATTTTCATTATGTATGTGATTTAAAGTATAGAAATATATTGTTACCACAAAAATAGGCATACGATAGACAATCAGCCAAATGACTAAGATCATTTTTTTATAGAATGCTGATGATAGAGAAAATATGACGCAAATTATGATGAATATTGACCTCGCGACTATAGTTTGCGGGATGATTCATATAATATTTCATCAAATGCGATTGTTGTTACTTTAGTTTGGTTATTGATGAAATCGATTTCAGATTGTCAGTTCTCTATTATCGGTACTACTCATGTATTTAGCGCGTCTACAAATAACGAGAAAATACGTTGGTAAAGGGTTATTTGAGAGAAAATTCGGTGGAAGTAGGTGACACCAGCAAAAGGTCATAAAGATATTGCCACAGTATAAACACTTTTGGACAGCCCTGATGTTAAATTTTATATTTACAAAATATAGAATAACTCTGTAAATTTTTATCCTTATTCGTTGGTTTATATTTTGTTTGAAAGAAAATTAAACGACCCATAATCGCAAAATACAAAGTTGGACATAAGGGCTGTCCAAAAGTATTTTGAAGTTAATATGCTGATATACTGTAATCGAATCCGTGGCCGATATCAGCCATTGAAATAGTCGGATAATACCATTTAGTGGCAAAACTATCGGATTGCACAAGAAAATATCACAATGAAAATATCGTAATGAATAACTTGTTGACTTTTATTTAAATGTTCATTGCCCACTGAACTTTGCACACATGCAAATGTTAATATACAGGGTGATTTTTATAAGCAGGTACACCGGTTAACGGGAGATTGGGTTGGTCAATATAAACAACAAATATATTAACACTTTTTAATTTGAAGCCTCCTGTTCGAAGTAGGGTTGTCCAAAAATTTCGCTGTTACTGCATTGGTTTTATAATCAAAATTTTTGAACCACTGTATGAAAT
Source organism: Macrocera vittata (assembly GCA_024741295.1). Classification (NCBI taxonomy): domain Eukaryota; kingdom Metazoa; phylum Arthropoda; class Insecta; order Diptera; family Keroplatidae; genus Macrocera; species Macrocera vittata. The sequence continues at coordinate 272 of JANTEX010261585.1, read as the reverse complement.
ACAAGTCCACTTTAGTCCCAAATTACAGGTAACAAAATTACCTTTAACACAATATGATTAGTTTTTTGTTTTAATAACAAGATGCACCAAAATAAAATCGCCAAACGAAAAGAAAAATGATTTCAGTTGGATCTTTTTTCGAAAACCAGTTAATCAACTATTCATTTTTTATTACATTAGGGGTCACTCCTATAGCACAGAATATCACACAATAGAGAATCATAATACAGAATTGCTATACACAGAATTTACACAAAACCGAATTGCGTAGA
>JANTEX010261474.1:0-12050 GCA_024741295.1 Macrocera vittata | reverse complement strand
TTTGACGATACACAAAAAATTTCTTTCCAAACAAATAAACTGTATTCCGGAATAAAAAGAAAATAGTATGCCAGTACACAAAATCTATAAATTAAGAGAATAAGAACCAAATTTCAAAAGAGGTGCCGCGGTAGTATTTTGGTTATCCCGGCTTAAATCGAGCACTGCACACATGTAGTGTAACTCTTGGAAAGGTCGCAGCATTTTATTCGACTCGAACAAGTGATAAATGTTATAAATTGAAGAACTTTAAATGCGCTAAAATACTGTAAGTGCTGCTGAAGAGGGTTTTTACAATTACGTCGACGAGGCCATTTATTTCGGCGATTTCAGTCTCCCAATAATAGACTAAAGCATATTTGCACCTGTAAGTGTTTTTGCATAAATGAAAGAGTTGTGGGTTGTGTTTCTGTCATAAAATGGGAACACGATTTTTAAACCGGATCAGACAAAAAGGCACGTAATCCTCAAAAACCAAAAAAAAAAGCTTTTGTTTTAGAAATTGGACCGGATATGGAAAAAAAAACAGTTTTGCTAAAAAAAACGTTTTGGTTAATGACTCAAATCATCACGGATGTTGAAGAGCGTGAAAAAAAACGTTCCAAATTTGCAGGTCAATTGAATCCTACTATCTTAAAAGTGTATTTGATGTGGAATTTATTTTGTACATACATATGTAAACATTTATATTGCATTGTATTCTATAGAAATAATGTAAATTTACAAGCCCGAAATCAAGGAAAAAATACACCAAATTGTTAAAGTAAGCAAATATAACACACAAAAAGAAGAAAATTAAAATGGGTTTTTTGTTTGTTGCCATGAAATTTCTCCAAGGAACAATATTCGTTATGATAACTGAAAATTTAAATTCTATTCAGAATGGTTCTTATATACAGAAGACACAAAAAAGTGAATGTACACCTATAATGTAATGTATACTAGTTATATACACTTATTCTAAATATATAATTAACCAACAATAATGAGATCTAGCTATGTACACAGTAGATAGTATTAGACTTACCATTTAGGTAACATATACATATAAGGATTCCATTTATGTATGACAACGTCCAGTGTAACGAATACCACGAAAAATAGTTAGTTTAACATTGAATTTGAAGAATTCTTTTAAATCTTCAAAAACTCAGAACTTCTCGATATTTAAAATTTATACGTTTTCTGAATACATATATTCTGCAAAAAAAATGTTTTTTTGACTCTATCAATTGTTACAAAAACAATTCTCACTGAAAATTGAATTAAAATATTGTGCCAAAGACACATTTTCCGTGGACAGAGCCACACGTTATCTTTATATATATTTTTATCCTTTTGTACATTATACATTCCAAAACAATTTATACAAGCTCGAAAAGGAAATGCATAATTAAAATGGTTCTGATGAAGATTTTTGGCTTAAGTATTCAAATCCAACACATACTTATATGCGTGTATTATATATAAAGTTATATCTATATAATTGTGGCATACATACTGGTACGTACAATAGTCTTACGTATATATACTTTTACAACTTTATTAAATATGTACCCATACCATACCCACATGTAAAACCCAAAATTGTAGAGTTTTCGAGGAGAATCTTTAAGTAATTTCTAATTAAGATTATGTCACCATTGGCTCTGAGAATGAGATATGTTATGTGTCTTAATCCTTTTACATATATGGAATGTATTCACATATGTATGCATGTAAATGACTATATTTTCATATTTCATTTCATTTGTATATCAAGTTATGTTCAAGGATCTTTGAAGAATTTATAAACTATTGTTTATTGGAAATGTTGTTAAAATATTCGACAAATAAATACAAGAACCACAATGATACTCTGACCTATCAAATGAAAGTTTGATTCATTCAGAAATAACCATTAATCATATCAAATCGAAAGAATGCACTAAGTATGAACAGAGCATTAATTCTTAAATACAGACATTAGTTCATTCTAGAAAAGCCTATACCAGAAAATGGAAGCCTTACCATTGTTTTTCTTCTTTCGTTTTTTTGAGTGCGTTTCATCGCATACTCGAAAAATCTAATTCTGAAATTCGGTCAAAAGCATTAGATAAGTCGAGGAACATATTGCTAATCGAAATACTAGCATCAAGATCCAGGTAAATAATTCTAAAAGTACTGAAAATAATATACTAATGAGTGACTGCTTCAGACAATCTTTACTGAGAATAAAACTCATCAACTGCTTCAGACATTCTTTACTGAGAATAAAACTCATCAATTTTACCGTTCTTTATGCTGACTTTAGGAATTCTTTTCAAAGAACACATTTCTGTTTATTATATACTATACATATTAAAGATTATTGAAATCTACTTTACAAAGATCAGATGAAAAAGATCATACTTCAAGAGTTCTTCAGTAATAATACTAATTTCTTTTTACGGAATTCTTAAAGTTGTCTTTAAGAATTCTTTTCATACAATATAAAGTGGGTTCTTTAGATAAATATTCATGATTTTAGAACCCTTGTTTAAGAATTAGTAATACAAAACTTTTTTTGAAAAATAAGTACGAGTGTAATACATGTAGCTACAATTTCTAATACTCGTACACATATAACGAAAATTTGACAATAGTTATTTGAAGACAAAAGTAATAGCAGAAAATATTTTCGAGAAAAAAAAGTAATTTCATTATCGAAATCATATATATTGGTATATGCCTAACCAATATCAATTTGTCATTGACCAAACACGACATTCTCAAATATATGTATACTCATATGCCTATACATATATAACAGTGTCACCAGACAAGGTTATACCACGTTATACACATCTAAAATACATTACAAAATGTATGAGCCTAATGTTATTTTGTTATTACATATTATATAAATATATGTTGTATATATGTATATACATATATTCCAATCGATATTGATATTACAAATAAGGATATGATATGGATAAGCATAACATAAACCATTTTGATATATAAAATAATACGTATATGCTTTGAGGATAATCATCATCAGTTGGTGTCAAATGCGGAAAAAAAAGAAAAACGTTTTTTTGTCGATTTGGAGATTCTTTATCAGATATTCGGAATATGCTATTAGACCTATACGGCCGGTTTTAAGTAGGAAACAATTGGGAATAGGGAAGATATATATGTACCTATATGTGAGAGTTTTTTAGATTTAGCTGAAAAACAGACAAATTGAACTGTATGTCGGTCAGATAGGTACGCTCCTTAGCAAGAAATGAATATTTTGTTTAGTAAATTGTCTGTTTTCATTTGGTCCGCCTAGATTTGGCTTATCCAAAAATTAGGCTACTCTGAATCGTTTTCCTAATGGAAAACCATCTTTTCTGTTGTAATGTTTTTAAGCATTGATCATTTGAATCGGCAAAGTCCTCTAACAAATATTATCTAAGAGCTGCACAATTCCCGACTTACAAGCACACAAAACAAAATTCCTTTAACAAACATCTTCTTCAGCAAAATATTAAAAAAAAAAAGATCGGGTCGACGCAGAAAAAGGTGACCGTTGGTCGTAAAAATAATAATACGGAATTAGACAAATTAGTCTGGTTTTATCCTTGTTATTACTGGTGTTGTAAATTGTGCCAAAGCAAACAGTTTATTCAGCAGTATACCATATATATTTTATATATTTATTCAACTGGTAAAATGTTATTTATAGATATATGTATGTTCCAGTTGTGCCTGGTTTCATTTTATGCAAATTAAAGCTATGTCTAAAGGACAGCGTACAATAATGTATAAATACATTATATATTATGTACATAACAAATTTTAATTGAAATACATACCTTAACAGAATGTATATGAAATATATTGCATCAAAAGGTATAATGTATTTCATTCGTATATTTCAAACTATGAGTACACTATCTATCATGTATCATCTGCCCAGCAAAAAGAAAACCAACGGCAACGCATATAGTATACATACAAAATGTCTTTAAGGCCAAAATAGGAACATGACTTTTATATTCAAAAAAATCTTTATATTCATATATTTGCATCTACATCAATAACCAACTATATACAATATATGTTATATACAATACACATACATCAACCACATCCACTGCATTTCCACTTACTTTTATGTTGGATAATGCATACACATTGCGATTGCATTTATACATACCCACATATATATATATAAAGATCGGCTCACATACTTCTATATAATACTAAAAAGGTTTACGATTTTTCCCTGCATGAATTTCTCGTTATGCATTCCATACCTGGTTCAGTATTCAAACTATATTACATTGTCCTAGTTACATGGATGAATTATGTAAGTTTTGCAAACACTATAATGTATGGCTATATAGGTTGATGCACCACCACAACACCGCATACCACTCTCTGACTTAGCATATGAATGCATACATCTATATACACCATCACTATATACGCCACCATATCAACGTCTGTCATTTTTTAACGAGCTTGCCGGTAGCCAACATGACGTTTAACAAAAAAAAATGTAAAAAATATATAAATAAAAAGGAGAGAGGTAAAAAGGATATAAAACAGCATAATATGCTTTACAGTTTCCATTTTCATCTTGGTCTACCTTTATATTATTTTTTTAAATATAAGTATACCATTTATATAGTGAACGTTGGGTCATACATTTTTTGCAGGAGGTTTTTATTAGTCATATATATATATGTATAGACATTGTGTATGCATAGACATATTTTACAAAAAATAAAAACGGGGAAAATGTATGGAAAATCGAACATAAAATATGCATGTATAGTGTAAACTGCTGTTAAGTCAACAACAAAAAATTGTCTACCAAATAAACGAATTGCACTTGTATGTATATATGAAACATTTTTTTTTATACGTTCGCTACGTTTACCGTAACGATAAAAAATGGTAGAAAAGCAAAAGTCGGTAAAAATACCATTGCAGCTACTATATCATCGATTGAAAACTAAGAAGAGAAATAATTCCCATCTTTCTGTGAGCCAATTTTGATTGAGTTTAATTAAGTTTTGCATTTCGGAGTAGTAAACCAACCTACTCGAGCTGATGTAATGGAATATATGTTGGATGACTTCAATATGGCAATCCTAAACATAGGTGTTCCAAATAGAAATTCAGTTCATCCAATCACAACTAGAGCCCCAGCTATAAGATTACGACACAATTTTAATTGGACAGTTGATGAACCCTCTGGAAGCGACCATTATCAGACTAACCTCTACCACCACTCGCTCATTCATTTTATCCGCTGTTTACCAATCCAATTTAACCAGGAAAAACAGATGAACTGGAGAAACTTTTGCTTACACGACATTGACATTATTATTACCATCGAATTGATACGACATCGACTTCATTAAAAATCCGAAGTTCAAATTAATTTCGGCTCGTCAAATCGCACACCTACGGAAGGATAAAATCAGACGAGAACTGGACAAAATTGTCAAACTTAAATCTATCGATTTCTGAATAAACGTCGGCTGTCAGCCCAATGGCAGTTGTCAACAAAGCTGATCCGCTGAAAATAGTTGAAGAGATAGCAGCAAAGGTGCGCAACGCCAAAGGACTTTTGGCAGATTAAGGTTACCGATCGATGGTTACGATAGGATCGATATCGCTATCTTCGATTACCATTCGTCATATCACACATACATAAAAATGCCTTAGTCATATTTTTACGCAAAAATAGTTGCTAGGTAGATTCAGAAAAAATAAATGCGATCAAGAAGTTGAAAATACCGTTGAACGTACCTGCTCAGAATGGTCAAATTGTCCGAATTGGCGGAGCCACTACAAAAACTATTACACTAAGTTGGTAGTTTTCTTTCTGTACTGAACAACACGATGGATTCGAAAACATTAAACGAGCATTGCCAATGATGCCGGTGTTAAGGTTTTATGACGTAAGCTGTCGGTCGATAAATGTTTGCATACAATCCGGCCTGATGCAGGATTCTTAACCGATAGCTTAGGCAATTACAAAGTCGCAGCAAAATTATCCGCAAATCTTAAAGGAGGCAATGGAAAATTAATTCGCATGCAAAAAGTTGCATGACTATTTGTATGGCAGAACGCTTGAGGAGGAAACGGAACCCAAAGCTTTGGAGATGATTTTCAAAAAACCTTTTTAAAATGCACCACTTTCTTTGCAAAACAATCTTTGGGGCGTTATGCAATATTCACTAACCGTCGAATAAGTCAAATGCACACACCTACCGATTGCTGGCAGACTTAGTCGTGATTGCAATCCCCGTGAATAACACAATTTCGTCTGCTCCAAGCGGTCATTCATTAAATCGTCCAACGACGATGACCAATTGCAAAAAGCAATTCAAAAATACGCTACCTTTAAGAAAGAGCTCACATACTAAAAAGAATTACTTTTCAAGGCGCATAAGGTGATAGTGCCCGAATCTGAAATTCAAAACATCACCAAAAAGGTTCACACTGGCAAGAGCCAGACAGTAACTGTGTTGGTATGGCCAATCCACGAACGACATCAAAAACTATGTTCAAAAGTGAAAACTAGAGGCTTCAACATCAGCTAAAGTAATTCAACACTTCAAGCAATGGTTTTCAGTTTACTGGATACCCGAAACATTTTGAAACAGATGGTGGTCCGCAATATTCGTCGAATACATTTTCGGGTTTTGCGCGAGATTGGATGCTAATCATCGGTTGAAACAGAAGTAATAGGCCGATCCGGTCGCTAGTCGTCTATTCGAGGCATTGAAAGTTGGCGACAAAGTGCGATTGCATATGGATCATCCGCCAAAGTGTTTGACAAAACCTAAGTATCCGCGCGCAGTAATTGTCCAAATCGGCGATGACAGTCGCTATCGTCGCAATCCCGATCATTTGCACAAAACAAGAGCAACTATTCACGAACCGACTATCGATTGGGCAAGGTTTGAAACAAGTGAGACAACTGTTATTGCAACAACCGATAATAAAGACTCAGTATAATCTTAACCAGCATATGTATCAGTCGTATATTGTTTACTCCCGCTACAGGTCATTACAGACGTACGAAGCAAAAAGTTGGCAAATTAGGGGAAATTAGCAAAAAAAAAATCGAGTAACACTCCCGACGTAGTAGTTTGTATATTATGATTACGATTTCCGTAATAAAACTTGAGGAACTAGGAGATATTGAATGCAATTAAGAGGAATTTATGTCCTCTTGATATATATGTTACGTCAACATCACAGTGCTGTGCCTTTAGACTTTTGATAAGTAATCAGCGGAGTCCTTCCTTGAATAATTATGGACATACACTGATACTATCAGAGTTAACAACTTTAGATCTGGAAGCCTTAATGATTTCTGATTATAATATCCCTCAGTTTACTTTCGGTCAGAAATTTCAGTGCAGTATACTTAATGCAGAAGATTAGTTGTTGTGAGACAAGCAACTTGCCCCATATGGGCGAATGATGGTACACCGATGGATCATTATGCGAAGGAAAAAAGATGGTGCGGGGGTGTTCTGCAGTGTTAGTGACTTTTAATTAGCAGTACCTCTTGGAGGAATGATTACTGTTTTTCATACCGAGATCTTGGCAATCATATATTCGGCATATACAAATTTTGGCGTCTGGAAGCTCGGGCAAATACATCAATATTTGCTTTGACAGTCAGGCTGCAATTAAGGCTCTGTCAAATAGACTTATTAGATCTAGATTGTTCTATGAAGGTGTACAGAGCTTAAATAAAATCGGTAGTCAAAACAATGTTACATTGTTGTGGACTCCTGGACATTGTGGAATAGCTGGAAATGAGAAGGCTGACGAAGCCCGACAGGGCTTATCTACTAGTATGGTTGGTCTAGGACCGTTTGCATCAATTCGGATTTCGGATAGGACTAAAATAGCTCTCGCATTGAGATGGCGTCAAGAACCTGAATGTCTTTAGACAAACAACTTTGGGTTTCAACCGAGTAAGCTTTCTGCCAAAGAATTAGTTAACCTAAACAGAAAAGATCTTAGTAGACTTACTTTTCAAAAAAAAGTAACGTCAAAAGAAAATTACGAACTATATCACCTTTAAATCTTTCCTTTTCCCAGATGAGAAATATTAGCTTTCCATATAGGCTTGTGTCCTGGAAGATTTCGGCCAGCGGTGTCAAACTGAAATACAAGAAAATCCCATACACTTCGATTTTTTTCCTTCATTCCACTGTGTGTAAGTTTTAATTGGCACGCACGTACGTACGAACACTGCACAGCGACTGAATTCAATGCAATACAAAATTAGTTATTGCCGATATCGTCGCACCTGTGCTAACGGAACATACCGGTTTGCTTTAAAACAAAAAAAATAGTCAGAGAGAGAATTAGGGCAGTGGCGTGGCGGCGGACCATAAAGGGGCTATTCGTTACAAAACAGTTGGTTGCTGATTCATACGAACAACGTCGAGCAGCTGGAACCAGATCACCATTCGGGTCAATCGGGATCTGGTTCGTCCATCGTGGGGACGACCCACACTCTGAGTAGTCTCATGCTTCCTTAAGCCAGCCGAGCATTCTTCGTTTCGCTCAACTAGCGACGTCTTAGGTCTTTGGCATGGTAAGTGCCCAGTTTCCATCCGTTGTCGTCCGCCATTTCATAGCGGGCATAACCGATCTTGTCACTAGTGCTGAGCCTGATTGCTAAGTGAGAAATTTCTACGTAACGCCAATTGTCCGGACAAGATCTCCGATGCCCTGCTCCGAAGGTCGTATGCATGGGCATGTCATTTGTGTACCTTTTGAAGATTGCGCGCTACCCGTTCTCCTATCATGTCTCTCTTATCGGATGGAGGAAGGACTTCTATATCACCGGTGTCGACAGATTTCAATTGTCTGAGCAAGCGGTACTCGGACGCGTGCGTGATCGGGTGCTGACCGAACACGAGGAAATGCGGCGAATAACCAGTCGATCCGTGTACAGTACTGCGTATCGCGCCGGCAATTTCACCGACGTGCTGGTCCCATTACCGGTGGTCATCACCGATATGTGCCCTTATCGCGGCCAGGATAGTTCTATTCACCCGTTCGGTTGCATTGGACTGCGCTGAATATACGGGCGTCAAGGTATGGTTCACCGCATATTTATTCAGGAACTCTTTAAATTCTCGAGACGTGAACTGGGAACCGTTATCAGAATGGATGGACTCGGGTACGCCAAATGTGTGAAATACTTCCTGTTCCAAATATGGAATGATCAGTTTTCGCACTACGGAGAGGCTTTATCAATGTGAATTTGGTCAACTGGTCGAGGACAATGAGGGCATAGGTGTTTCCACGCTTGTAACGGGGGTAAGGGCCGATTAGGTCCGTATACAATCGCTGCCATGGACGGTCAATGACAACCTGGGCTCCCATAGGCGGCCTTAGTGTAACATTCGGTGCTTTGACCTCTTTGCAGACCAGACACATCGTCCCATATGTGGCCAGTAAAAATGCCGCCGAAGTTTATCCAGCGTTTTTGCTGTGCCACAATGAGACGATGACGGCGGGTCGTGCGCGTTTTTGATCAACGCTTCGGTCATTTCCTCTGGAATCCACAACTTCCATCCCGGTTTGTCACAAATCGTGTCCTCCGACTCATGAAACATTTTTTTATAGACTCTTCCATCAACGATACGGAGACCGGGGAGGCGCCCACTGTCTGTGGATATCCGAGTGATCAACTCCAAATACGCCGGCGATTGAAAATGCGGCGAATTTTCATCGAACAGTTTTGCAACTGGATGTTGGCCAACGATTTCCTTGGCATACACGCGTGACAAGGCGTCAGGAACAACATTAAGGCTACCCTTTTGGTGCTCTATGGTGAAATCAAAGCCTTGGAGACTAAGACTCCAACGAGCCAGCCGACCACTCAAGTCTTTCAACGACATCAAGACCCCACCGATTCCGGTTTTCGATGCATCGCATTGCACGACAAATGGCTTACTGAAATCGGGATTGGCCAAGAATGGGGCGGAAGATAGTTGTTCCTTTAATTTGTCGAAAGCTACTTGAATGCCATCGGTCCAATCAAACTTGCGGCTTTTCTTTAACAGATTCGTAATCGGGGCTGATATATCGGCATAATGACGATGACGATGACGATAGCATCAACTTTGTCCGGATCGGTCTTCAGACAGCCATGACCAATGATATATAGCCGAGATATTTCGCCTCCTTCATGCAGAACTTACTTTTCTCCACGTTTATGGTAAGCTTTGCCTGTCGGAGTCGTTGAGATACCTCGGACAATGTTTTGAGATGGGACTCCAGATCGGGTGACACAATGAGGAGATCGTCGAGATATACGAATACTCTGAATCTTAGCTCGTGTGGAATCACTTTGTCCATATGCCTGCATAATCGTTGTGGAGCGTTGCAGAGACCGAATGGCATCACACGGAATTGATACAGTGGATGACCAGGCACGGAAAATGCCGTTTTCTCTCGGGAAGCCTCATCCAACTCGATTTGCCAAAAAGCATCCTTCAAATCGATACTCGATATAAATCGAGTATCGGTTAAACGACTTAAAAGGCCTTCGACAATCGGCGTTGGATAGGCATCCTTCTTAGTAACGAGATTTAGCTTGCGCACATCCAAGCACAACCGTGCTTTGCCATTCGATTTCCGAACAACGATTACGGGCGAACTCCAAGAGCTCGTACTCTCCTCGATCACACCCAATGATATCATCCTTTCCAGTTCCTGGTCTATGACTTTTTGAACCGCTGGTGACACTGGGTAATACCTCTGCTTGATAGGCTCAGCATCGCCAACATCAATGGTGTGCACCATCACATCGGTCTTACCCAGTCCATGCTCGTCAAAAGCCGGAAAAGAGTGAACGATTTTCGCGAGACGTTCGCGGTCGATTGGTCCTAAATCGTGAATCATCGAATCGGTAGTCGTTGGGACGTCTGCTTCCAACTCGCTGATGATTGCGGGTGCTATGGCAAATTTCCGCCAAAAGTCTACTCCCAGATACAGTTTCTGTGACAGTGATGGAACGATATACAGTCGGACTACAGCGGACATACCATTGTAATCGATTGGGATGTTAATGAAACCGAGAATGTTTTGGCCCGAACCATCGGCCGTGCTGACAGTGGACATCACCTTCGACCATTTCAAACCGAGACTCTGAACAAAATCAAGAGCATTCGATCCGAGACAGCTAATGCTGGCCCCACTGTCTAACAGCCCGGAGAGGGTTCGGCCGGCGATTTTTACGGTAGCATACGGACGTGGATCGTCCGATTTTGACAGATTCTTTGGAAAGCAGGCGGCGATAATCTCTCGGCGAGTTTGCCGTCGGTTACGCCAGTAAATTGAGCCGCGAGTACTGGAATCCTGACGGTGTTGAGGAATCGGTGCGGTTTGGTCAAACGCCATCGTCGGTTGGCGAACGACTATTTTTGAAAGATGGTCTAAATCGGGTTTTGTGACGTGGTCGGGTTTAAGGTCTAAATCTGGTATTTTGTCATGGTCGGTGGGTGTCTTACAGACGGGTTCTATATACTGGGATGGAAAAGCGGGTGCGGACGTTACATCCCAGTCCTCCCGTCCGCTGTTGGGTTTAACGGATTGCACCGTTTGCAGTCCTTTTTCGTGACGTTGGCCGTACCGCAGCCGAAACAATGCAACCGTTGCTGCTCTTTCGGGCACCGCCAAAAGGTGTGGCCGATTTCTTCGCAATTCCAGCAAAGGAGGTGCTGTGGTTTGATGTTGGCATTTGAGTAAGAAGACGCGTTCGGATTCCGATACTGTGGGCCGACAGCTTCGACCGATGGTCCATATTCATCCCAATGCGGTCCGTTGTACGACGAGTCTTCGTCGTCGATCGCCGATACAGTGCGTTTAGAACGAGCGAATCGATATGCATCGTCCTGGGCCCACAGCTTCTCATACTTGCGACAGAGGTCGCGCAATTCGTCTGCTGTTCGAACATCCCTCAACAGCAGAAAATCTTTCAGCCGCCGGCTCATATTCGCTCGGAGAATATCTACGAGTTCTAGTTCACTCGGTGG
>JANTEX010261363.1:0-12051 GCA_024741295.1 Macrocera vittata | reverse complement strand
CCGGGAGAGTACCGGGGAATTACAAGGATTTCAGAGAAGAATTCGGGAAAAATTCCAGGAGAATTCCGAGGAAATTTCGGTAGAATTTTGTCGGAGCTCCGGGGGAATTCTGGGAGAGTTTCGAAAGAATACCGGGGATATTCCAGAAGAATTTCTGAGGAATTCCGGGGATTTTTTAGAAGAATTCCGGTGGGAAATTTCTAAAGAATTTCAGGGAGTTCTGGAGACTTGGAGAATAATTCGGAGTGATTACATTCCTTTTTTATTTTTATTTTCATTTTCTATTTGTACTATTACTTTTATTATTTTCTTTGTCAACAGCACATAATTTATATTGTAGATTTTTTAAATTATTGTACATTATATGCTTGCAAATAAATGGCCTAGTAGGGCTATTATTCCCGTTGGCAATTCAATTTAAAAAAAAAATAAAAATTCCGGAAGAATTCCGAGGAAATTTTGGAAGATTTTCTGGGATTTTAGAGACGAAATTGGACGGAATCCCTAAAGAATTTTTGCGGAATGCCGGGGTAATTTTGGGAAAATTTTGGATGAATTTTGGGGGTGAATTCCGGCGGAATCCGCTATCCTGAAGAATTTCGGGTGATTTCTGGGGAAATTTCTGAAGAATAACTCCGATTACTTCCGATAACTTTCGGTCAACTTCCGATCAGTTGCGGTCAACTTCTAGCCACTCCCAGTCAACTTCCGTTCGACTTCTGGTCACTTTACATCAACTTGCGGTTACTTCCGGTCTACCTTAGATCACTTGTGTTTAAAGTTCCGGTCGCTTTAGGTCAACTTCCGGTCGCATTCGGTTATTTTTCACTCGCTTTCGGTCCACTTCTTCAACTGCCAATTAGCTATGGTCAACTTCCGGTCAACTCTTGTCACTTACGGTTGACTTGTCACTTCCGATCAACTTTCACTCACTTCCGCACAATTTCTGGTCACTTCCGTTCAATTTCGGGTCACTTACAGTCAATTCTCTTTCCGATATCTATATATAAATTTGTAAGTTAACTGTTTTTTAACCGAGGTTTTCTGATAACTGAAACCTAAAATAAACCGAAGTTATTGTGTAACGTTACTGTAACCGGAAATAGGTAACCGTGGTTTATTATTGTTTCGTGGGATATGTTGATCTTTTTTACCTGTATCGTAACGACAATTTTGTCAAGCGATTCTGATTTTTTTTTTGGTGTTGGATCGCCAAGAAAAATTGAGTTTACAGGTTTGGTATGGAGCAAATGTGTATTTCCCAAACACGTTGTGAGTTCTTCACACAATTTATATCCAAAAAAATTATCCCTCAAAAAGTTTTACCAGCCTTCCGGTCCGACCATGCTCAAAATCGAATCAGATTGAAAAAGTGTCAAAATTTCATGACGATAAGTTAAGCCATTTGACCTGTATCGTGATGACCAAATAGTCTTACGGGCGATTCTGAAAAAAAGTGTCCATACTACTTCTTCTTCTTCTCTGAAACTTAAAGTCGAATCGACAAATCGAAAAAGGTCCTTTATAAATGTTTAATCGCTTTCTTTACAGAGAGAATTTTTCGCGGCTGTTTTTAGCGCTAACATCCAAAACGGTATTCGTTAATGACATAACGGTATTCACTACCGTTACAACGGTAAAAAAGTACCGACACAGCGGTAATCAGACCGCTAAGTCGGTAACCATTACCTATTAACGGTTGTGGTTACCGGTTAACGTCGGTATTGATTACTGTTTTGGATGTTAGCGCAAAAACAACATCTTAGCGGTTCTCAGTACCGCGGGTCATATTGTAACCTGCGGTACTGAAAAACCACGAAGATTCTCTGTGTAGCTCAAATTTTCGCCGAAATCATACTTTGGTGTTTGATCTCCTAGAAATATTAAGTTTACAGGTTTGGTGTTGTTATGTATGTACGCGTTGAATTGTCCGTAAATTTCAAATTTCAAATTTTATAAATCCACACAAGCTCCTGGAGAGTTAATCAATGATTTTGCAGTCCGGATCAAAATTATTGCTGAAAATTTTAGTTCTGGGTCATATATACCCACAGATTTACTGGTACCCACTGCCACAGAGTTGAAAAATATGGCACTCGAAGATGCGTTACGTGATCGGTTCATAATGGGTAAAACTTAACAAACGTTGTTGGAAAAAGTGAATTGTCGTTAGAAAAATTTATAGTCCTTGCCACAAATCTTGAAACATCACGTGAAGAGCAAGAGACGATTCTAAGCCAGCGTATGCAAATCACGTACGAGACTCACGAAAACCATCACTGTCCACAACTTATAGTCGAGGACGAAGAAGGATTGTTCGATATTGTATCGACTGCTGAGCCTGCTGTGGATATGCTCGAACAGGCCTATTTGCTTGCAGCTCAAGGTGCTACTCCAATAGCCGAGAATTTTCTTGTCGCACTGTTATTGTGCCGTTTGCCGGATGGCTATAATGCACTCATCACGGCATCAAAGTCCCTTCGTGATGAGGAGCTTACATTAAATTTGGTGAAGGCAAAGTTACTTCAAGAAGATCGGCATCGCCTGGCTTTGAAAAGTTAAGTCATCGATGGCAAAAGCGCCTTAACAGTGAAAAAGAGGTCGAGTTCGGACTAGAAGTGGTATGTTTATGGAAAAATAGGTCATGTGAAAAATGACTGTTTCAAGTTCAAAAATTAAAGGAAAAGCGAGCCGACGCCAAATGTTGGCGCCAATAAAAGAGTCAGTGCAAATTTGCCGAACGAAAATTCAAATCTGAACGCCTCTTTCAAAGTGAATTTTGATCGTTCCAATGTTGATTGGTGTGTCGATTCGGCGGCAACTTATATGACCCAAGATGAAAGTTTTTCTTACGAAACTGAATCGGTGTGTCAAGGGCGACATCTACTTGGCGGACGGCAGTACAATTGCTGCCAAAGGTATTGGTAGTGGCTTGATGTATTGTTCTGGTAAAAATGAATTGCCCTTACGTGTGAACGTGAAAGACGTATTGTTTGTACCGAAACTCGATGACGGGTTATTGTCAGTTCGAAGACTGGCTGCGTGCGGTTACAACATTTGTTTTGAAGGCAATGCGTGTAAAAATTAGCAAAAAAAAGAAATTAATGGCTACGGCCCGTTGTGAATGCCATTTGTACAAAGTGAACACAGTGAATAGTGCCGAACAAATTAGATGCATTCGTCTGTTGCATCGTCGTCTTGGACACAGAGATCCCGATGCAATTCGTCGAATGATTAATTAATTAAAAAATAAAAGTGAAATGTAAGTGTTGAATCAAAGGCAAAATGTCGTGAGAAAGCTTTCCACCGGCTTCGGACAGTAAATCGGGCGCAATACTTGATTTAGTACACCAGTACACCAGTATATTTTGATATGTGCATTCACAATAGAAGAATGTCAAGAAAATCTATTTATTGTACTTGAGCGATTAAATATTCACAAAGTAATCAGGCTGTCAAGTGTAGATTTTTACAAAAACATTCCAATATTTAAGTCACATTTAATCATCAAACGAGGTCTGACCTAATCCAAAAAAGATAAAATCAATATTAGGCATTATTGACATTATTCTTATTTGTCAGTCTCCATTGTGACTTTGATGGTCGATGTCTTGTCGCACAGACTTGGTGGTAAAGTTTCCAGACTTAAAAGCGTGATGTGCCTGATGAGTCCCAGCTTTACCACCAAGGACGAAACAACTAAGAAGAGTGCAAATTAATCTGATCTGTCAACCGTTTTAAGGGCCACTTGCATAACGCCGGATATAGTATCTATAAACTTCCCCTCTACACTAATATAGATATTATCAGCATATCCAAAGGCAAATACTTTTGTCCTGGGGGCAAACATTGCGGACTAAGGCAGAAAGAGTGTACCCTGTAATTCAGATTGCAGATACCGCTCTTGGTTCTTGCAAAATCTTACTATCGAGCATAATTTTACATTCAACTGTGTACATCGCATATTTCCAAAATTAAAACACGCCATTAACACATTCTCATAAAATTTCGCATTGTATTTTCAGAATATTTCGTATCAAATGGACACCCGATTCGACCACCGAAAATTGGGAAGAATTACATCCGCGTGGCGGCAAAGCATTAGACGTTCGCGTTGTTGCGCACACAACCATCTACTATCGGGCCACCAACTCCCTAATTGTCTACGGTGGTGTTGTGGCCGGTGTTGCTCGTTTCTCAAAATTATCCGATCGAATGTTTGCATTTCACTTGACCGAACGTTATTGGACGGAAATCCAGTATCCACGTACACCGCTTCGCGACGCATACATACCGCGTGAACGAGCTTTTCACACATCGACCATTGTCGGCAACTACATGATCGTTTTCGGTGGTTACTCACATCGTCACAACAAAGAGGAAATATGCTACGACAATCAAATGTATTTGTATCATCTCGGTTGTCATACATGGATCAACCAGGATGTATTAGGCACCAGTAAACAATCAACATATCCAAAGCAACAAGGTGTCTTTGCGCATGCAGCCACCTTGCGAAACGGTAATACGCTGTTAATTGTCGGCGGCTATCATGGTAATGTAAATGCAGATTTGTTGGCGTACACATTGCCACCAATGTTAGTGGTCGGCAACGAAAGTACATTTGATCCGGAGTCAACTTGTCCAAAGCATACGGGCGTATCAGAATGTCTGTCCGATCCGGAATGTGGTTGGTGTTCGGCCGATAACGTTTGCTATGGTCGAACAATCGGTGCCAATTGTACGACTAATCTGCAAACAACACGTTGTCCAGGTATTTGTCCGGCATTGGGCGATTGTCATTCGTGTCTTATTCACGGGCTGTCAACAAACGTGCACATTCGTTCGGTGGCCGACAAATTCGGTTTGAATCATTGTTCGTGGTGTGTGCAGAATGCTCGTTGTCATCATAAAGACGACAATTATGGAGTGTGTGGCGAAGATACGCCATCACATTCGCCCGGATGGTGGGGTGCAAAAGGAACGGAAGTATCTTCACCACAAAATTGTACCGAATTGGATCGCAGACCAGGCCTGACATTTCTGAAGTACTTGTCGCCGGTCAATTGGACAATGCCCGATGATGTGGCTATAGTTAATGCGACAATGGTGGATTTTGTAACACCGTCAAGTACCACGCACACAGAGCAAAGCTTTAGCGGTGAAATTATCGCAAGACTTCTGGGTTCGATTCGACCGCCGGCCACATGGAAAGGTGCCGGAGAACTGTTGCATGTGTGTGCCAGTTATTCACAGGCTGTACTGCGTTTGGGCAGCGTAGCCGATGACATGAAAGTGGCTGCAAATTTATCGGCCGATCAAACTCAGTGTCAGCTGGCCAAATGGCCTGTGCTCGAGGACCGATTTATTGTCGATTTTCAAGCGAAACGTACATCGGAAACGGCCGGCACAATGAGTCATTATCAGCACAGTAAAATGGGCCTACAACACAATGGTAGCCATGAAAATGCTCGAGCATTTACATTTGAATATTTGGAACCGCATACAAATGGTACCTGTACGGCCTATACAAATTGTCAACATTGCTTGTCCGATTCACTGTGTGGATGGTGTGAATTGACCAATGCCTGTGTTGCGCGAACGGAAAATGAAAAAATCGGCTGTTCGACAGACACCGATTGGCGATATCTGACACTGCAGCCAAGTAAGTGTGCCAATTGCTCAAATTATATATCTTGCGAACAATGTGTTGTGTCGGCTGGGCTGTCCTGTGAATGGTGGGCCGAAGATGCTCGATGCTCTCGGCTCGGACGTTCACCGACGGCCGTTCGCCAGGCCGACCAATGTCCGGCTCCGTGTTATGCTCGTCAAAATTGTTCGGCATGCCTTGAAGAACGTGGCCGATGCGTATGGTGTGAAGCCACACAACAGTGTTTCAGTTTTTCGGTGTACACCAGTGAATATCAATTCGGTTTGTGTCGTGAATGGCTTGATCAAACGATGCCTTTCTCGTTTACGCAACCCGACCACAGCGGTCATCATGCGGGCAATTTTGATTTACATCCACCGGCTGCCAAACAACAATGTAAATCGTGTGCAGCCTATTCGAACTGTTCGTCATGTTTGCAAAGTTTAAGTTGTGGCTGGTGTTTTGATCGTGACAATCCAATTGAAGGACTATGTATGCAAGGAGATTTCAATCGGTCGACGCATGATTGTGGTGCCGCTTTAAATACGTCAGCGGAAGAAGCTGAATGGGCGTATGCACAATGTCCAGACGTTGATGAATGTGGTCTCGGTTTACATGATTGCCATAAGGAAGCAAAGTGTACGAATACGCACGGTTCATATAATTGTCATTGTCGTCGCGGTTTTGTCGGCGATGGCCGAACGTCGTGTGTACGAACATGTTACGAACAATGTGTGTACGGTTATTGTTCGGCAAGTCCCGATTATGTGTGTAAATGCGATCTCGGTTGGACGGGGCCTGATTGTTCAATTAACTGTGGCTGTAATAATCATTCGACGTGTAACGAACAAATTGGTAAATGTGATCGTTGTCAAAATTGGACAGAAGGTGAATTTTGTGAACGATGCAGTCCGGGCAGTTACGGTAATGCAACGGCACTGGCCGGTTGTAAATGGTGTCAGTGCAATGATCACGGTAACGTTGATTTAGGCATATGTGATGGACAAACGGGTGAATGCTACTGTCGTGACAATACAGAGGGTTTAAAGTGTGAAATGTGTAACAAGAATTTTTACGGTGAACCCAAAGATGGTGGCGAGTGCTACTTTCAGTGTGAAGCACGTGGCATGCTTAAGGACATCGGTCGACAAGGTATCGGATCGCATCAATCGCATAAAAACCATTGGGGTCCGGAAGCAAGTGAATGCCTGTGGATTGTCAGTCCGCATACTACAACTGGTGCACTGTTAACGGACTCACTGATTCAGCTGAATATCGAAGCCAAAGATCTAAATGTGACGTGCGGCGAAAATGCTGTTTATGTATACGATGGACTACCGGATTTAATTGGTAACACACAGCAATCGCAATTGTTGGCCGTTTTCTGTAGCGATGACACACGACCGTTTACAATTGAATCACGATCTGGCCATTTGACGGTGCACTACAAACAAGGTGCCATCGGTCAGGGTTTCAATGCAATGTATATCGTACGCAGTTGCAGTCACGGCACTTGTTTGCCACCGCATATATGCAACGAGAAAAATCAATGTGTTTGTCCGGCCGGTCATATGGGTGCACAATGTGAAGTTGAACTTTGTCCAAAAAATTGCAGTGTCGAACAGAAACAGGGCGTTTGTGATCAAGGCTATGGCCGATGCATTTGTGCATCAGGATTTGGAGGTGTTGACTGTGCATCGCCTATCTTGCGACATCATCTGGTCATCAGTGAATTGTTCAATTCTCAATTGATAAGCGACGGATTTGAACATCTACGAAAGACATTGCCTCGATTTGGCCATTCATTGGTTTCGGATAAACGTGGTTCGTTATGGATGTTTGGTGGCTATTCATTGTCACACGGTCCTTTAAATGACATCCGGCAATTCGACACAAAAAACAATACATGGATGCAAGTAACCGTCGATTCGACACCGGACGCAAAAATGCCACAAGGGCGATATTTCCATGGCGCAGACATTATGCATTCAAAGCAAATTATTTACATTTATGGTGGACTTACGGATTCGGGCAAAGAGCAAAGTAATACGGTACTTGGTGACTTTTGGATGTTTAGTTTGGCCAATCAAAGATGGGACGAAGTGATTCCAAGTCAAACGGTGTTTAGTGTTTATGATCCTCCACCGTTGGCCGGACACACAATGACACTAGTCAAAGACAATGATCACGAAGGTTTGGTAATAATCGGCGGATTTTCACCGGCCCAAGGCCTTAGTCCGGATATCTATGAATTCAATTTGACTACTAACACATGGGAACGATTACATGCGACTGGCATCAGGCCAGTTGGCATATACGGACACAGCACAGTATTTCATGCAGTCACTCAAACGTTGTACGTATTCGGTGGCTATGAATTCATTGATCGTCGAAAAACTGACATGTCGAATCGATTGTATGCGTTTGACTATGCGCGCCGTGCATGGAGTGAATTGCCACCGTTTACCGAACTTAATCGCCCCGAAGAGCTGTTGCCTCGAGGACGTTTCTTACATTCAGCAGTCACTACGGAAAACTACATGCTTGTCTTTGGCGGCCATACATCACCGATGAATGCCAGTGACTCGATCATAGCGTATGTCTATCAGTGCAATCAATGGATTCGTTTAACTGAAGATGTGAAAATTGTCGGTAAATTTCCGCCACCAACTTATGCTCAAGCAATGACATTGGATCAAGAAACGGAACAAATGTACATTGTTGGCGGTTGGGATGGTAGTAGCAAAAATCGTGTTTCACGCATTCGATTGCCGTCCGATCTGTGCGAATTGTGGAGCAGTGGCAAATATTTGTGTCGCCATTTTATGGGTTGTAGTTTTTGCGCCGTTAAACCACCGACGGACGATCACTCAAGCCATTGCTATTCAAATGATCGCTCGTCGGAAGTATGTGACGGACATAACGGTACGTTGGTCTATAATCACGGGTCCCCGTGTGATGCGGCATGGATGTCAAAACGATCGTGTTACGATTTTAAAACGTGTTCCAGTTGTTTGGCTGCATGGCCAACGCATCCAGAAGAGATGAGCGGCTGCCAATGGTGTGTTGGTTGTCCGAACAATGAATGTATACCGATGCATTCTATGAACGTATACCGTACGCCATGCGTGCCGATGTTGCCGAATGTGAATTGTGAACGATACAACATGATAAAGGTTGCCGATGAATGTCCGAGCACACTGTGTGCGGCCAGTGATTGTAATTACTGTAATGGACCACATTGTGAATGGGGCTATCATCAGAATCGATGGATGTGTTTGAATTCGGCCGATGCGCTAACCGTTGACAACAAGACGCTAGAATGTGCGCCACGATGTAAACAGTATACAAATTGTAGCGGTTGCTTAACGGCCAAAAGCTATGAAGGCGGTTATGCGGATTGTCGATGGTCAACACAACTGAATGAATGCATTTCGCCAAGTTATCAACCGTTATATTGTACAGGTGGCGTTTGCGGTCTAGTTCTGACACCGAAAGAAGGCGAACATTGTCCTGAACCATGCAATGCGTACACTCAGTGTGCTACTTGCTTGAGACATGCACACTGTGGCTGGTGTTCAAAGAACAACACTGAAGGTGATGGCGTGTGTACTGAAGGATCGCTGGAAAGCCCGGCCGAACATCCAGCCGCTTCTACATGCGACATAATCTATGCCAGCAGAAATAATGTAACAATTGATCCGACCGATGAGTTTGTTTGGAACTATGTTCGTTGTCCGCCGGAAAATGAGTGCGAAAACAATCATCACAATTGCGATGCAAAATCGGAACGATGTGTTGATTTGTCGGTTGGATATAATTGTGTGTGCGGCGACGGATACAAAATGGACCCGGCAAACGGTGATAAATGTATGCCGGTATGTCAGCAAGGATGCGTGCGTGGCACATGCGTTGATCCGAACAAATGTGTTTGTGATTTCGGTTATGTGGGCGCCAATTGTAGCATACAATGTCAGTGTAATGGACATTCAAATTGTCAAGGTCCCGATAAGTTGGACGATTGTATACAGTGTCATAACAATACGATTGGGGCACAGTGTGACAAGTGCAAGCCGTTGTTTGTTGGCGATCCGAAAGATAACGGTGAATGTGTACCGTGTTCGGTGTGGTGCAATGGACACACAGACGTTTGTGTGGCACGTGACGCTGAACCGCCGGTCAAAAATATGAGTAAAGTCGAATTGGAAACGTATCTAATCGAAGGACCGGTAGACGATGCAATATGTTTGCGTTGTGCCAACGAAACGTCCGACGATCAGTGTCAAGGCTGTATCTATGGTCACTTTCGTGGTGTTGACGATTTTCGTGCCGCTTGTCGACCTTGTCAGTGTCACGGTCACGGAGATACCTGTGATCCGGTAACCGGTGAAAAATGCAATTGTGGCAATAATACGGAAAGCGACGCAACGTGTTCGGCATCGTCTAGCAAAAATTCGGCACAGCAATGTTGGATGGTTCAATGTTCGAAGTGTCGTGATTCGTATGCCGGTAATCCGATCGATGGTCATCAATGCTACAAACAAATAACTGTGGAGTCGAAAATGTGCTTCGATGCCAAAACGATAGACGAATGCAAGAAACCATCACCACTGAAACCGGGCCAAACGGTTTTCTTTGTCGTACAACCACGTTTCATGAACGTTGACATTCGAATCATTGTCGATGTGACACAGGGCGAACTGGATTTGTACATGAGTCCACAGGATGATTCGTTTGTAGTGTTGGCGAACCAATCGACCGGTCATCATGTGATCTTCTTGGACAATCGGTACGCATGGTTTTCGGACGAGCACGACGAAATGATTGAATCGATTAATATAAGTCCGTCAAAGTATGACGTTGATGGTAATGGAACGGGTAACGGTCTGAATTCGCTTTTGGACGATGGCCGATCACGATGGGGAGACGAGAAGCTATTTTGGCGTCCACACATACACGATTGTCATCCGCAAAGTTTAAAAGGATTTTCGGTGAAAGATCGTCATGCCCGTGATTTGAGTACGTATGTTACGTTGCACAATTGCAATACACTGTTGCGTGTGTATGGCTTAAAGAATCGTCTCGTTTTGACGCTGCCACAAACTGCCCACAATCTAAGTGCAACACGATTTTTTATTGCGCTCAAGGCTAGCCATGGTCCGGCCAGCTACGGTCTTGTGTTCTTTCGACAGGATCAATTACATATCGACTTATTCGTATTTTTCTCCGTCTTTTTTTCGTGTTTCTTTTTGTTTTTGGCGGTATGCGTTGTGGCATGGAAAACGAAACAAGCGGCCGATGTTCGGCGAGCCCGTCGTCGACACGTTGTCGAAATGTTGCACATGGCCAAACGACCGTTTGCTTCGATAACGATATTGGTCGGTCCATCGGCCGATACGCCACCGCAAGCCCGGCGACGTGGTGGTCGCCATTCAAAGCAAACTTTGACGACAGGAGCCGGCAGTCAGTCGTCGTTGCCCGACATTCGACCGGTGGCCATTGAACCGACGGCCGATGGTACGGCTGCGGTTGGTACTGTTTTTGTGCGTCTTCCTGGAAAATCGAGATCACCGGTATCGTTAGCACTTGGATCATCGCTAACGATAATGAATCGACAGCATCCAAATGCGCGAACGTTTTTACGACGTCGCGGTTCACATCATCATGTACAACCGGCAGCGGCGGCTGTGGGTCTCGGTGGCCCATCTGTACCGGCAGCTGCTGTGGTCGCAGCAGCCGGTGCAGCAGCTCAACAACCTAGCAATAATTAAATTTTGGTTTTAGTAAATCGTAAACATAATTGATTGTGTGTCACAAAACAAAAACAGGTTAGTTAAACGAATTTTTTTATTGATTTTTTTTTTAATAGCAATTAAGGGTATCAAATATGAATTTTGAATTAAGAACATCATATAGAACTAATATATATATATATTTACTGTTATTTTATTAATTTTATTATTTTTTTTTTGTATTTATCTGTATATAGTTAAAAGGGATTTTTTTTTGTCAAACAATTTTATGTTTATTTGAATTTTGTCAGGCTTTTTTATTTTTATTGCACAATTTTTGTTTTTAACTGTAATAATAATGTACACGAGTTGGTTTTTTTATTATTATTATATAAAGTATATTTTTTGATTTTGTTAAATCTGATGGAAAAATTAATGTGATTTGTGATGATAATATGGAAATAGTATATAAATACATTTTTCCAATTACTCGTAAAATAATTTAAAAACAATTATAACGTTTGTGTGAATATCCTGATAAACAAAGGAACTTTTTCAAAAACCAATTTGACGATAAGAAATGATACTAATATCTCATTTAATTCAGATAAAAAAAAAATAATTATTGAAATTAACCCCGAATCATTAAAACCGAGATTAAAAGTGGTG
>JANTEX010261252.1:0-12052 GCA_024741295.1 Macrocera vittata | reverse complement strand
GAAGAGTAAATTCAATTTAATGTATGTGAATATAATAATTAATTCATTAGTATTAGTAAATTGATAGTGGTGATTATGAAAATAAGAACGACAATAGAGAACAGCTGTTTTATATTGATTGACAACAAGATTCTTACCCCTCCTTCTACATCTGGACCCACCTCTTTCCCCTACGTATCTAATCATCTTGCTACCTCCGCTTCTGGAGTCGCTACTCAAAGGCAATCTAGGTGGAGAAATGTTAGGTCCCAGAGCGGAAGCGGCGGGGAAAGAAGAGAACGCAGCTTCACAGCCCCAACTAACAAGCGTCCTGTGAAGATAAGGGTGAAAAACTACCAAATCCCTTAACGGAGGTGGAATTGAGACCAATATTTTCACAAAACCATTCCATAGTGCATGGATGATTTAACGCTCATAGTTTTTCGTGTGGTCTGGTACAGGAAGACGGCAAAGCGAATATTAATGAATCGGTGATGGAAGATGGTAATTTTTCTGTTTTAAACGACGGTAGACCAACTAGATGCCCTCAACCCTCCACATGCAGCAGGGCACCACACATATCATTATGTTCATCTTCAGGCAGCCACTCTTTCCCTTCGGCGGTACTAAAAAACTCAATTGGAAGTGATCATCTTCTTATCGGACTATCTATGACCATTCGGCGATTATCGACCGTTACGCCATTTCAGTCTGACAGTTTTCTGATATGGTTAGCTTAGAAAATAATCAAGAAGAAGGGAAAGATGGTGTACTTGTATCAATACGATATACATACTTCGCGAGCGTCATTATTAGTTCGGCTTTGGCCGCTCAAATTTGTCCTTTAACCACATTCATTTGATTACGTATTCTCAACGATGTTTATTTGGTGTTGTCCCCAAAGGATGGTATGACTGTAATGGGGAGTCCGTGTCCAAGCCCCAAGCAAATCCTAGTGTAGCAACGACATATCGGGCGATTTGTCTGTCTCAGGAAACTGCTTGAGAAAATTATGCAGAAAAGATTGAAGTGGTGGCTAGAAAACCAAAAAAAGTTATCGCCAACAATTTTGAGTTCCCGTGCTCTTTTGACAGCCGAATTGTGTGGCTTTCTAAAGAGTACGGGAACTGAAAATTAAATGGCCTCTTTATCATTCATGATATTTGCGATCTTTGCCAGCAAGGGAATCAGTATGTTCGTTTAAGTCACACTGTGAAATGTCTAAGACGTATAAATATTATGAGATCGGTGGGGAGTTACTCCTATCGATCTGCTTACAATATACAAATCCATGGTAAGATCGGTTTTTGAGTACGGTGCTGTTGTATACCTTCCTAATACACATTTTGTTAAGTTAGTTAAGTTAAGTTTAGTCAATTTTTTGGTTCCCTCAACGCATTTAGCCAAACTAGCGGTATATGATCCATGCTAATGATTCTCCCGAATAGGTACGGTCTAAAGGGTTTTATCAACCATACGACTGTCAATAGTTCCTTCTCGATGAGACTGAAGTTTTTCTCGTGATTATTGAGCCTTCTACTGGAAAATCCAATGGATGGCTAGATTGGCAGAATGAAAGAAAATCTGTACTATTCAACACTTTTTTGATCATTGGATAGCCGATCTAGACAAAGTCCGTAATAAACTTGTTTTACTTTTGTGTTGTGGGTATATGAGTTTTATATATACCATCAACTTTATTGGGATTTGGCCTAATACAGGCATTAGTGGCCGCTCTTTATCAAAATGACATTTCTCTATTTGTAGATTTATATTTGATTTGTCATCGTCAATTCAATGCCTTATGTCTCGTAATATTCCTTCATTTCAGCTAACACAATTTTTCACAACTTTCTCAAGTTTCTTGTTGATTTTCGGTACAAAATAATCCTGATAAACAATTTCCATACGAGAACATTTTTACGAGTGACACTTTTCCCCAAAAGTCCACCGCACATTACAAAATCGCCGTACGTTTCACTTTCGAGAATTATCATAATCGGAATTAATCTTTCGTACTTTAAATAACTCTCTTTAATCAAGTCTATATATTGGGCGTCTTTCTTAAGTAATTTGGACAACGGTCGAGCAATTACAGCAAAATCTTTAATACATTTTGGGAAAAAGTCCACAGGCGACGCCTCTTAAACGAATTGAAACAATTCCTTCGTTTTAAAACCACTTCCGTCAAACACGACTGCTACATTGACTGTCGGTGTCCCACAAAGCGTTAATAAAAGTTCTAGCAACATTTACGGTCTTCATTAATTGTCCACCGCTCACTCTGAGTCATGGACAAAGATCCACAGTTAAATGTTCTCTAAATTTTGAATTAGTCGACATTATTTTACCCAGGTGTACCAAATTAACATGCCGCCTCGGCAAGTATGGCGAAGTAAATTTAAGTCGTTTGGTCGTATATCAAAATTGTGTCGATTAGAAGAGTCCAAACATTCATAATCAGCCGTTGGAAAGTACCAAAATAGCAATTGGTTACACGGCCCATAGGCCACACACCTGGTGGTAAGCGCTCGTCCTGCAGCAAAGCCAGATCGACAAACCTTGGAGAGGACCATCTTGATCAAAATCTTGACGGATAATTTCGAGCAATTTCCTTCGAGTCAGCTGAGGATCCGTTCAAGAAGTGACCCTAGCAGGTCATCAGACATGGTCGAAATTGGTCGAGAATTGAGACCAGCCTCAATGGTTGCCAACACTGTGCTAAACAAACTGTTTTGACAAAAGGTCGGCCATCTCGTTGTTATCTGTGTCGGTAGCCGATTGCAGCAAAATTAGCAACCCCACATTTAACTCAATAAACGTTGTGTCACTGTATAGGTGAGTGCAGATTCCGAAACGGGATGTGAAACGGCAATAAGCAGCGGTGAATGCCTGAGCTGTGAGATCAAGACATTTTCAATGTCTTTTAATGCGAGTCAGTTGACTATTTTTTAGCATAATTTTTCTATGCTTTTCGGTAAATGACAAATTAGAATTCGATAAACGGCCATTTTCGACGTGAACAATGTCTTATCGAGAACACGTTTGTTTGAATTGTTCTTTGTCAGGCGAACGTTCGCGGTAATCGAAGTCCGAAACCGTGTTCACAAATTAACTTTGTTAATGACAACAACCGACAATGAATACCATTTGGGAAGCAGGGTCGAGGCGACTACCGATATCACTGGACTGCCTTATAAAATTGTTGTTCGGTCGGCTGCTGAAACGGTTGGCTATTGATTGCGATCATGATTGAGCCATTTTGGGCTCAATTGTTGAAGCTGCCTGGGATGCAAAATTCGCTAGATTGTCTCTAGTGGGTACATCCCGCCAACCAGATGGCTTTAATAGTTCCTGGATTTTGAACACGATTTCATACGAACACTTGCACATGAGTTAGGAATTTGCTTACCCACAAGATCACAACTGCATGGAACGAGTTTGCGATTACGGATTTTTTCCAAACTTTCGTTCCATGCAGTAGATGGATTGAGAAGTGATTTTCTGGATTCGAGAATGTCGTTTTGATGTGCTAAACAAATGACAGTTGTCATTGGCTTAACCGTAATAGCAGACGAACAACAGCGAAATGGCTTTTTCATAGGTCCTTTCTTCATAAGTCTAATAAGTCTGCTCCGATTGAAAAGACGAAAAAAAAACTCGCTTCTATTCGCTTCTCCATTTATGACGACAAGCATACAAGTTTTCCAACCGCTCAGAAAAACTATCTGATTGAAAAGAGCAAACAACATCCGTACAGCTGTCTGAGACCTGTCAATTTTTACACAGCCTTCTAGTAAACTTCTATTTCTTTTGCACATATTTATTTAGACCTCATACTATATACAAACTATACGACTATACCTGTTTTAAATAAACAAAATTTTTCTCCAAATCGTCAAACAAGAAAAGCGACAGGTTTTTCTGTATATAAACGTATATATAGGAAGAAAATTTGCATATATATTCAATTTGTATTGCCGCTACACCACACACTTTTTTTTTCTTTTCTGTATTCATATTACAATTTATATCAACTCCAACTCTAACTCTATGTTGTATGCAAATACGGTAAAATATGTAGCGCCAACCTGGTGTACGAACAATGAATAAGCAATTTTGTCTGCGCCCAGCCAGTTCGCATATACCATGTATACCGGTAATACTTTATCCATATTACCTACCAAACCATCAAATGTAAGTAATCAAATTGATTGATATTATGAAATAAACCATGTTTTTGTAACCATTTAAAGTTAACACCGAGAATATTATCTTATGCCATATATTTTTGTTGTTGTATTTAAGCATCAGCAGAGTTGCCATATATGATAATAACCAGTTGTAACGGATTTTTTTTCAATTTTCCCCAAGTGGCAAACATCAGGTCTAAATGAATGCTAAAAGAACTTTATTAGCACTCTTACTCCTAAGCTAATTGGACTCTAAAGATATGATTTTAACGGTATTATGGACAAAAAAGAGCATATTTTTACACTAAATACACATTTCTGTATCGAAACTGATAAATAAAGCGCTAAATGTTTGATACTTATGAGAGCAGAGTCACCAAGTTCTCTCTATTTATAATTTCTCATTGATCACGAACAAAATAACAAAAAATTGAGTATAGCAGCGTAGTCATGCAGACATTCTTTGCTGTTGTTATCTTCCACATATATGTATATGGAAGATATTGGTTTTGGATGATCTTTAGAAAAAACGAACATACCCCCAAAATATGTTTAAAATTCGATTTCAGGGTTTTTAAGACGATTCGAGCAAAAGAAAAACGTTTATTATCCAAATGGATTCTAATTTTCACAGATATTGAAACGAATTCCAAAAGGGGGCGAATCTGATATATGCAATAGTGATCTTTCAAACACCTATTTGCGAAAAAAAACAGTTTTTGTTAGAAAAACTTTTTTTACTGCTCGATTTGTTCGAAATCTTCACAGATAATTAGCAGCGCTAAAAACACAGCCGTTCCAAATTTCAGATCATTCAGACCCTTTTGTCCCCTACAAGCGCAAGTCAAAATCATGAAAAATATTAAAAAAAAGGCTTTGTTAAAAAAAACTTTTTTGTTTATGGCTCGATTTGATTCAAACAGTGGTTAAGCATTAAGCAAATTACGGTCTGCAAGGTCTGCAAAATTTTAAAATGGTCGGATGAACACAGAGGCTGGCTCCAGCATATCGAAACTTATTTAAGCGAATTTCCAAAACACCTGTATGAGAACAACAAGGTTCTAATGGAAAACTTTTTTCGTAGCACGACAATTCCCCGAAAATACAATTCACCGAAATTACTATTCACGGAAAAAGCAATTCTTCGAAAACGACGATTCACCGAAAACACAATTCACCGAAAATACAATTCACTGAAAACACAATTCGCTAAAAACGGCAATTTACCGAAATCAACCGGAGATGACCGGAAGTGACCTAATTTTAACCGGAAGTGACCGGATTTCATCCGGAAGTGACCGGATTTCATCCGAAGTGACCGGTTTTCAACCGAAAGTGACCGAATTTCAACCGAAAGTTACCGGATTTCAACCAGAAGTGACCGGATTTCAACTGAATTTCAGCCGAAAGTCGACCAGATTTCAACCGAAGGTGACCGAAATTCAAGCGAAAGTGATCCGAAAAGACTGAATTTCAACGAGAAGTGAACGGATTTAGGCCGAAGGAACTGTGTTTTCGGAGAATTTAATTTTCGGCGAATTGTATATTCGATAAGTTGTATTTTTAGAGAATTTTCATGGAACAGCTAATGCACGAATGTTACAGCAAGTAATAGGCAATCGGCCGGATGCATACCGCGTGTGATCAGGAAATTATCTGAAGTGATCAGAACGGCAATGACAAGAAAATGATTAAAAGTAAATGATCGCGAGTGACCAGAACACGATCGAAAATGACCAGGAAGTGACCGAAAGTAACTAGGAAATGACTGGAAGTAGCCAGGAAATGATAACCGGGAAATGACCGATAGAGATCAGAAACTGACTGAAAGTGACCAGGAAATAACCGGAAATTATCGAAATTAACAAAAAGTGACCAGAAGTACGTGCTGATTTATAGTTTTTTCGTATTTTTTTGGTCAATTTCGGTCACTTCTGGTCACTTCCGATATTTTCTGGGTTAATTTCAGTCATTTCCTGGTCACTTCCGATCATTTCATAGTAACTTTCTGGTCAGATACGATCATTTCCTGGCAGTCATTTCTTGGTCATTACCGGTCAATTTCTGATAACGTACTGGGATTGCAAATTAACTGAAGTGATCAGGAAAAGACCGGCAGAAGTAGCCAAAATGATCGTGAATGACCAGAAAATGACCGGAAGTGACCAGGAAATGTTCGGAATTAATCAGGGAATGACCAAAAGTACCTAGATAATGACTGAAGGAGGCCAGGAAATGATACCGGGAAATGACCGAGAGAGATCAGAAACTGACTGAAAGTGACTTGCAAATAAACGAAAGTAACCCAAAAATTATCAAAAATAACCAAAGGTGACAAAAAGTTCGTGTTGATATATAGTTTTTCTCGTAATTTTTTAGTCAAATTCGGTCATTTCTGGTCGCTTCCGATCATTTCTGAGTTAATTTCAGTCGTTTCCTGGTCACTTCTGGTCATTCCCTGGTAATTTTCTGGTCAGTTCCGATCATTTCCTGGCCACTTAGAGTCGTTTCCTGGTCATTACCGGTCCTTTTCTGATAACGTATCTGAAGTGCAATGACAAGAAAATTACAGAAAGTATCCATGAAATGATCGCAAGTGACCAGAAAATGACCGAAAGTAACTAGGAAATGACTGGAAGTGACCAAGAAATGATTACCAGGAAATGACCGATAGAGATCAGGAACTGGCCGAAAATGTCCAGGAAATGAGATTACGCTCTTTTCAAGTTGTTTCATTACAAATAAAAAATGAGCTGAAATACAAAAAAAAAATGTTAATAGTTTAGTAATGATACATGATATCGAGACTCCTAAAACGCTCTTCACTCATTTATTGTCAATTGGGATATAAACATAACGCTTTGAACACGTCGCTGCTGGTAACGCCAAACCCTTGGGCAAATAGAAAAATTTCACCCTCCTTTGTTATTGTATAAATAGAACCCATTCTGTGTATAGCTCACTATGCTGTTTGGCCAACGGGAAAGAGAAAAAAAAGAAGAAAAGATGAATCGCATGAAATTTATTTTCATTTTTTATTTTTCTCTCCTTTTTTTCATATTATTTTTTCTTAACGCACAATAGAAAATCTTGCTACTCGTATATATATATGCAGCACGCTTACTCGGTAGTGTTATTGTTGTTGTGTATACTATACCATCAATGTAATAATATCAAGGAAAAAGGAAGAGCAAAGAAAAACTGAAAGAAATAAAATTTTATAAATCAAGTCACGGCTAATTCATCTGTTATCTCTCTGTTCATAAGTTTTGTAATTTAAGTAACATCAAGAAGAAAAATCATTCCAATAAACCAGAGACCATGATATAAATGTATATTATAAGAGTTGGACGCTTTTAAACTTAAAAAATTGCTTTTCTCATATATGTTTGTGTAAATAAAAGTGCGTACATGGCACCTTAAACAGGGTGCAAACAATGTTTTGCCCCTTTTTTTACGACGACCGAACTCGGACACATTCGTTTTATATTAATTTTCGTTTTCTTTTCTTTTTTCAGGTAAGTTCAACTCAACTTAATATTCAAACCGTGGGAATCAGGTAAAAGACGTTATAATTATATAGACAACAATTTTAGGTTCCAGCTTTGTAGTTCAGCCAAGTGTAATTCAATAAAACAGATCGATCTAAAATAGGCTGCGAATGGTTCATCACTTGAAACCAACACATAGTTTTTATAGTTGAGAAATACTGATTTTTGTAACTATAATTCGTTTAAATGGAGCTCACTGTATTTTGATCGAAAGTGAGCGGAAAGTAACTAAAAGGATCCACCGCAAATTTAGAGACAATCAAAGATAAATCGACTCTTAATCGACCTAATTGGAAGTCGAACAAAAGTCACCACAAATCTACCGAAAGTCACTCATTACGAACAAAACACATTCTTTAAATCGCCCAGAAGTCACCGTCACGACCTAGATACCGATTTTTTTTTTGCCGAAATCTAAGGAAAGTCATCATAAATCTTATTGCCCCACAAGATACAGTTTTGATGTTTAATACTTGTAGTAGTACTACACAATAGGTATTCGGATCATTTGCGACGAATGGGAAGAATATTTTCTTGAGAAAAGAACACAACTTCTATATACTCACAAGTTAAGCCGTTGAAGTCGATATAGAATATTAAAGATAGGACACGATAGATTAGCAACAATATGCGGCATACGCTTAACTTTACGAAATCATTTTGAGATGCTGAGTCCGATTAGATAACTAGAAGTAGCTTGAAGTCAATTTGCCGATTTGCTAAATCATATTGCTAAGATCGTAGTAATATCAGGAAAAAAATCTTGCAGACATCCCCTGGAATCCTGGCGCTGATGACAATGCGAACAAAACAAATTGTGTTGTGTGTTGTTTCTTCTTCTTTCCTGCAAGACGAATGTTCAATAATTTTGTTAGTGAAGTGTACTGTCAACACACCCATCAGCTTTTGCGATTTAGTCCATGTAAAAGGTCAAGTCAGATAAGTTGCCCAGGTATTTCCATGCAACGCAGGAGCTAACTGAATTTGATTTTAGTGCCTTGACAGCAGCTTAACTGGAACTAGAATTAACTAAAAAACTTAGTAGATCAACTAAACTTTAAACTGATATACATCCAAATCAAAGTTTTATTATTACTACAAATATATTTCAGTTCTTCCTGCAAATATAATTTTAGTTTCTTTGTTGATTTGCAAAATACTTTGTTAATTTTCATTGTGTAATTGCAATACTTCTTTGTCAACTAAACAATTAGCGCTTTGATTGCGTAACAAAACATTTTGTTGTGACAACAACGGCAATTTTGTAACTATGTTAATGTTGAAGGTTTGTTATACCCACAAAACGTTTGTGTATTAAATCGTTTAATGTGTTATTACTACAAAGTGCTTTGTAAATTACACCAAAATAACTAGTTGGTGTAACTTAAATTTTGTGAGTGCAACAAAGTATTTTGTAAAAGGCGAATAAGTTTTGTTGCACCAACAAAGTAGGTTTGTAACTTTATTACTGCCGCGAAAATCAGCTCTATGGTTTTTAGAGCCGCCTATTTAGAATATGTTACCATATTTGGAAAATTCAAAATCCAGGATGGTGGAAATGTTTTTCAAAATGTTATCAGAACGCACATTTCATTCTAATTGCTTACTTTTATTTTTGTTCACAAAACACTGACATGTCTCACACGTAGCAAATGGAAATGGAATATTAAGAATATAGTACTCTACTGTCAAATGCGAAACCTTACAAGACTCTTTGTAGCGTTAACAAAGTTCTTTGTTATTTTAATAAAAACTTTGTTGTAAAAACCAATATTATCTGGTAATGTACAAAACTTTTATGTGTTGCAACGAAAATAGCTTTTTTAAGTTTTTACGCAGGGTTCATAAGCATTTAACAATTTTTTTAAGCTACTAAGAATTTTGGTAATAGAACATTTTTGTTGATTTTACACAAGTTCTTTTTAGTAGAAAATATTTGTTTAATCAACAAATACTTGTGTTAATTCTACAAAGATTTAGCACAACTAAAAAAACTTTGTTAATTATTAACAAATCTATTTTAGTTGATTCTACATAGATTTTATTTTTAGTGCAATTGGAACGAGAATACAATTGCAGCTTCCGAGGGATGCAAAAACGATCTAGCCAATCCAACTATGTTAGCTCAGGTTTTTATTCTTAGAAATTAACAACTTGTCTACAGGAATACAGGAAATACGATAGCGAATTAGTTGCTATATTTCAAGAAATCAAGCATTCCAGACATTTGTTGATAGCCCGTGAGTTTTGTATATTTACGGACCACAAACCGTTGATTTTTGTCTTCAATCAAAAAAGTGATAAAGCATCGCCACGACAAGCTCGTAAGCTCGATTTCATAGCGCACTTCAGTACTTATATTCGACATTTAGCAGGCGACGAGCATACTGTGGTTGACAGGCTTTCACGAGTCCACGGTGTTCGGAGCGAAATCGATTTCGAACAGATAGCAGACGATCAAATGAACAGCACAAACAGAATCCTGAGTCAACGTTAATATTGAAACGATTTTCAGCACCTAACTCAACAAATGAACTGTATTGTCATACATCTGGATCAGTTCCATTCGCCATAGAAAAGTTTCGTCGAACAATCATTAAAAAATTGCATATCACACCTTGGCATCAAAAAGCTGGTTCGAAATTGCAATGTTTGGCCCGGCATGCATCAAGATTGTTTATTTTTTTTTCAAAATATGCATTCCATGCCAACACTCAAAAGTTCTTCGTCACAAGTCACAACAGAACGTCAATATCAGTCAACGTTTCGAAAACATCAACGTTGATATTGTCGTATCTATACCAGAGCCCGAAGGCAATAGCTACTGTTTGGAGATAATCGATAAACTCACAAAATACCCACGGTCACATCAGCATTATGTCGGACATAAAAGCCAACGCTACGAATTAAGGCTGCGGTTGGATTGCGTATTTTGGTACTCCGTTGAGAATCACGACCGGCCTCGGCAGACAATTTCAATCGTCAATTTTTTCGGAATCAAACAAAATGCTCAGTGTGAAACATTTTTCGACGACGCCTTAGCACCCGCAGGCGAATAGGCATTCTTACGATAATATTTTCGGGAATGCGAACTACATACAAAACGACATAAAGGCATAACAGGTCGGAATACTATATGGTACAACTATACGTGTGCCAGGAGAGTCTTTCACCGAGCAATCATCGAAATTTTCCGAAACCGAATTCGTTAAGGAATTGCAGAAAATTATGCGAGAAGTCTAATCGATTCCAACTTCGAATCATCATTCGAACGAGGACCCATATCTGTGCAGAAGTGTTTGCAAACCTGTACACACGTCTTCGTTAGAAACGACGCAGTGTGAACGCCACTTCAGTGACCTTGCAATGGTCCATTTGAAATCGTCAAGCGATTTGAGAAGACCTTCGTTATAAGTATCGCTGGACGCACGTCCAAGATCTCGATAAATCTTCTGAAGACGGCATTAACAACAGTCGAAGATTGTAATGCGCAGTCAACGTAGGCGCAGAGACATGAACCAGTCGCTGAACAATCAGTTACAAAATGTCTTTTAAACACTTGGCAACCGATTTATTACGGATGGTGATTATAATTCCATACAACAACAATGAGGTTCTCAACTCGCAAGCTTCTAAAATCGGCTAGAAATAAAAAAATGTTAGCGTTCTATAAACTAAGGAACAGAAACATTGACCAACTGACAGAAATATAATCCCAGATCTGATAGATTTTTCTGTGACAAAAGGTATTGCAGCATAATATCTAAGGACAGAATCGTGTCTAGATTTGTCATCAGATCATTCACAAGTAATAGTTATCCTAAGGACTCGGGTAATTCATAAGCTAAGACCGAGTGCTCTTTTTTCTGAGAAAACAAACTGGACCAGGTAGGACAAGGACTATGCTTATAAATATTCAAAATGTAGCATGTTCCTTGGCACCACAACCTTATAGAAATAAAAAATGTAATAAAAATGTTATTTTAAATAAAAAAAAAAAACTGTTTGAATTATCAATTCAACTAATGCCATGAAAATGCTTGTAATACTTTCAATTCTTGTTAACTAAATCAACACTAAATTAAGTGTAAATTTGACACCTTTAATTTAATTACACTTCAAATGTTTAATTTTCACCATTTATAATCGTTTATTGAATTTAATAATGAATTGGTAATGTGGTTGTTTCGAAAAACTGTTAATACATTTTTTATGTAAAATTAAATTTCCTACAAGTTTTTCTCAGACAAATAATCATTAGAACCAAAGTTTAAGAAGATACCGGCATCTGAAGTCAGAAAACCTTAAAAAAACACAATTTTTGGCGAG
>JANTEX010261141.1:0-12056 GCA_024741295.1 Macrocera vittata | reverse complement strand
TTTCTCTGCGTATGTCCCTCTTTTAGACAGTCAAGAGCGCAAACCTTGATATACTACAAGCGCAGTGTATGTCATGAGAGGTGGGACGGGGTTCCATTTAACGGGTACTAGACTTCCTCACAACGTCTATCTCTTGGCGACAGTAAACTTTATTCCGACGACTGGCAGCTGATCTAGCTCAGATCCAAAGTCCTACAGGCCTATTAGTTTAACCTGATTTCTTCTATGGGCCATGGATAATTACATCATACAGTGTAGCCTTACTTTAAACCTTCACATAAAAGGCAATATATAAGTTAGAGAAACTCAGAAAGGTTCCTCAGTCTAACGCTATTTCGTTTTTTAAAAAGATAAATTTGCAGCACGGTAAGGCATCAATGCAATTACAGGATATGGTTCTAGGAATGGCGATATTTTCTATGATGGAACATCCAACGGGCCTTATCAATCAAAGCTATTTTATTAAATCAGTTTAGTGGTGAGGATAAAGTCGCCGTTTAGGTCTATGGAATGGCTAGATTGGCGGTGTGCATTGGAGCATCAATATAATGTCCTCCAATGCACCATCTCCACTTAACGATAAAATGTGTGATCTGATCCGGCACGCAGAAGTAACTAAAACTTCTATAATCATAGGATGTGATGCGAATGATTATCATATCCCATGGGGCAGCACCGATGTCAATCCCAGAGGATTGACTATCTACTCAGGAACGGCATCTACTTACACTATATCAAATAGCAGTGAGGTCCTTGATTTAATTCTATCATCCGTACAAATAGACGATCGGTTTGTCGACTGGCAAGTAATTCAAAAGAGTTCCTTTTCGGACCACAGATCAATCGAATTCTCCCTGGAAACAGATATAGGACCGAGCTAACAGCTCGCCTTCGACTGCTTGTGTCTCGAACGAGAGGAAGATCTGACTTGGTGTCCTGCGTGGATATGGTACAGGAAACCATTATAGAGGCATATGAGAATACATGTCCTTTATCTGGGGTCACTGGGCATAAACGCGTTGCTTGGAGGACACCAAATGCGGAAAGATAAGTCTTTCCTGCACGAAAGTTAAGGAATAAGGCTACCAGGACAAATTCTGATCAGTATCGGCAGGTCTAAAAAAGCTCCTACGAAAAGTAAGCGTCAGGCCTTTGGGAGATTCTGTGAAGTAATCGAAGATGCTCGTGACATCTCGAGAATTACTAAAATGATTGGCAAACGTAAGTCTCCATCTGTAACGACCATTTTTACGGCAGATGGAGGTTAAACTCGTCAAAAGAAACTATGGCACACATGCTCGCCGTCCACTTTCCTGGTTCAGTGCTTACCGAGGAGGAGGGCGTCCTTGATGAGAGCTTTATAACACATCAGGAAAAATTTCCACATATAGACAATTTATTATCCTCGCGAAGGGTTACTTAGGCAGTTAAAACAATTGAGCCATTCAAGTCCCCTGGTGTGGAAAAAAAAACAAGAGTCGTTTTTATTCCCAATCCTGGCAAGGCTTCAAAGACAGCTGGAAAATTTAGACCCATAAGTCTGACTCCGGTTCTACTTAAAATTATGGAAATAATTCTAGACAGATATATTAGAGACGGACAGTGGATAAGAAGGCCTTTGCATGTAAACCAACACGCTTTTATGGCTGGAAAATCAACATACTCTGCTCTACATCAGCTCACAACTAAGAACCTTAGATGCTAAAGAAATTGCTTTGGGTTGGGCTGACAAATGTTGTTTTGGGTACTGTCGAAAGATGGTGCGCAGAAAAGTCTTTGTCTGTAAATCGCGGGAAAACGGTTCCGGTACCTTTTACGAATAAAAGGGACCTTGGCCGGTACTCCCGGATAAAAATGTTTAGTGCTGAGATGTCTCTTTCGAATAAGGTGAAATACCTAGGACTGATATTGGACAAAAAGCTCACTTGGTCAGAGCATATTACACAAATGCACAAAGGTTCGTCTATCTTTCTGGGCAT
This sequence comes from Macrocera vittata, assembly GCA_024741295.1. Taxonomy (NCBI): domain Eukaryota; kingdom Metazoa; phylum Arthropoda; class Insecta; order Diptera; family Keroplatidae; genus Macrocera; species Macrocera vittata. The sequence goes on along the minus strand of JANTEX010261141.1, from coordinate 10,077 downwards.
GTACAAGAGCCATAGGAAGAACGTGGGGACTCGCACCTAAAAGTGTACGATGGCCTGTATACTGAGGTTGTAAGACCCACGCTTTCCTATGGATCTGTAGTTTGGTGGCCAAGAGTCGAACTGAAAACCGCTCAAGGTGAGCTGGACAAAGTTCAACGATTGGCCTGCATCGAAACTACGGGCGTGATCAAAAGCGCTCCAACTGCAGTAGAGATGTTAATCGGTCTTTTCACATTGTCCCTTCATATTAAACGCATTGCTGGCAGACAGCAATCTGAAGGTGAGGGATACGTGGGTTGAGACGGGTACCGTCACGGGACATGCCAAACTCGTCAGCATCGAATTGCGATATAACTTGTGTCAATATTTTTAACAATTAAATCGAAAAAAACCAAACCACTACTATTAGAGTGTAGCACAACATTTTTTCTTCAGTGAGAGTTTGGCACTTCTAGACCGTCAGTACCTTTCCTAATTTACCTTCAATTTAACACTCAAACTCAAGCATTTTCAAAATGCTTGAATTGAGAATAACTGCAGTGCTAGCGAGGGGTAACCAGTCGACAAAAATCTGTCCCAAAGAATTCCTCGACAAAAAGAATTCCACGAAATCCTCGGGAATTCCTAGAGAATTCCTCGGGAATTCCTCAGAATTTTTCGGAATTCCTCAGAATTCTTCGGGAATTTCTCGAGAATTCCTTGAGAATTCCTCAGAATTCTTCGGGAATTTCTCGAGAATTCCTTGAGAATTCCTCAGAATGCCTCGGGAACTCCTCGGGAATTCCTAGGGAGTTGTCCCAAGAATTCCTCAAGTAGTGCTAGCGTCATATTGCAATTTTTAACAATCAAAACCATAATTCGTAAACTTGAAGTCAAAATTAAAATTTATCAAACAAACAACAAAAATGCACAATTCGAAAAAAAATATTTATTTTAAATTTAAATATTTATGAAAAATACTTCAAAGATGTACATGCTGACAGCTTCATTTGAACTTCTTTCTTTATCATGTTCTTAAAATTATAAAACCATTTTGTAAAATAAACATTGTAATAACATTTCAATTGAATTTAAAACAAAACTATCAATATATTGATGTTAAAGTTTACTAAAACAATAATCAAATTGATAAAATAAACACTAATGAAACCAAAAAAGAAAAAGAAAAAAAAAAGAAACGACAAACAGTTTATTATTTTAAAAAATATACTTTCTACATTTTGCCGAATTGCATTTGCATTCCATAGCCATTTTAACATTTACCTCAGCCGGACCATCATCATCATCATCATCATTAACCTTTGTCGCAGGCGCTTCATGCTCAGATTCAATTGACTTATTACCATTTGCCGCTCGTTGATTCAAATAATCAAAGCTCAGCTCCTCACCGGCTTCAATGCGACGCAATGCAAACAAGCAAATTTTCGGCAAATCCAAATCCATACAATTAATCCACACCGCCCACACACCACAATTCGGATCACACGAATGATTTATGAAATGCGATACATTTCCACATTTGGCCGCATCAATTGTATACGGATTATCCGAACTATTAATATCCAAATCAAATAAATAGGTACGACCCTCATTGTCGTAAATTTTGCCACGTTTCTCGGTTTCTTCGTATGTGATAATTTCGCCGACATACTCGCAAATGAATTGACCTTCATAGATTATGCGTTCGGTACGTACACCCCAGCCGCGTCCATTTTCCGTTTTGTATATGGACAACGTATGTTTACGACCCTGTTGCACGACACGATTCATGCATGTCGGTCCGCACGTACACCGATTGTTACACTCGAATATTGGCGTACCCGGCGGCACCTTTATTCGCTTCTCATAGTTGTACGCAAACAGTGAACCGGAATTTTTGCCGCAACATTGTGTCCGTGAATAACACGTTTCGCCACATTCACAACCGATAATCGGATCGTCCGGTATAAAAACACCATCGCCCGCAACATTATCGTTAACATATTGAAAATCTAACGGTGGCTCCTCAAAGTCAACTGTATTCTCCACCATTAAATTACTTGATTTGTCTGTGCTATTTATTGTCGCCTGCCATCGTACAATGCGATCCAATTGCTCCATGCGACGCATATAAAACGGCAACAAACTTAAATTGATTTTGGTTCGTTCGTAAATAGATGTGTATGCCGTTGAATTGTTACTATCATTCTCTTTGAGCATTGCCAACAGTATTAAATCGCTTTGTAATTGTAATTCACTGAAATTACCAATCAAATGAAATGCTTCCGAATCCGTATAAAAAGGTGGATTGTCGTTTTTTATCTCAATGTCAAATTGTTCAATGTTCTTGGCGAAAAAATTTGTTTTTTGTCGCAAAAAAGCTTTCAACAAAACGCAATCGTCAAGATTTTTTAACGGCTCCCATGTATTATCCGAGTCTTTGTAACCTTTCCATTTGACCAGAAAGCATGGTTCTGCTGACATTTCATTGATTTTCAATATTTTCTCAACGGTAAACTCTTCCATTTTAACCGGTTTTTCCAATTTCGGTTTCTTTGGCAATTTTGGTGATTTTACAACCAGCTGAGCCGCCACCAAATCGTTTAGGCGTTTTATATTCGAAATTACAGATGACGACGTGCTTTCACAATCCGAATAGCTCAAGTCAAACGTTTCCGTTGGACAATTCTCTTTTTGAAATGACGGTTCAACCATTAGTTGAGTCGTTTCGACTGCAGCAGCAACTATATCGACTTTATCAATTTTAAGCTTTTTCGCAGCCACTTCGAGAAATTCGAAAATCGATCGTTGCTTCCATTTGCTGTCCGGTGATATTTCGCTGTTCAGTTTACGTTTGATATTTTGTTTGCTTAACGGATTTATGGTTTGTATAAAGTTATATTTTGGAGGATAACGTTGAATTTGATCGGCCATAAATGCTCGCAGTTTGTTTGGCGACGAGGTCAGTTCACCAATTTTATTATCCGGTATTCGTTCTGCAAAACAAAGATGCCGGATAAGTATACAGAAAAATTCAAAATCGAACAAAATTATAATGCGAAAAACAAAAATAAACTAAAAACAATTTTCAAAAAAAAAAAAAACAAAAAAACTTATCCGGCTTCTCTGTATATGCAAAACTGTAAGAATAATAAATTATTAATAGATATGCATCGAAAGTGCATAATATATTATCCATATGGTAAATAATCAATTGTTAAGGTTTTGTGGGATTTTCTAAAATAATTGTACATTGAAAATTGTAACTCAAGTTTGTAAACATTTGAAATTTGTAACACAATCAGGGCGCAACTTTATATAAAGGTTTCAATGAAAGTATAGCCCAACGTATTCAGAGAAGCCGTTAGTTCTAACTGGAACACAATTCATTTTCGGTATAAAAAAAAACAGATTATAGATACATACTTATAACTATAATACCAGTTTTTCCTAATTTTTTAATGCGAGAATGACTTTTATTCCCTTGTGTTTTAATAAAAAATATGTCCAAATTATATTTCTGTAACATTTTGACTCCATTATTTTATAGCAAAACTAACTTTAAATATATATCTTAATATAAAAAACCACTAAAAAATTTCCTTTCAGCAAGTAGAGTTAGGGCTGGATTTTTTATCGGTATATCGATAATTTATAAAATTATCGATAATCGATAATTATCGATAATTGACAATTATTAATAAACGATATTTATCGATAATCGATAACCATCAATAAACGATACTTATCGATTGTCGTTTCGACTGACGTTTATTGATGGTCGATAGTCGACAATTATCGACCATCAATAAACGATACTTATCGATAATCGACAATTATCGAATATTAATTGATGCATAAGTAATGTGTGAAGTAAAAGCACGATTGGCCTTTATTTTTTATTCAACAAAGCTATTTATGATCGATTATCGATAATTATCGATTATCAATAATTATCGATAATCGACAATTATCGATTATCGGTAATTATCAATTATCGATATTTATCGATAATCGACAATTATCGATAATTTTGATAATTATCGATATGTTTTGGTTTTTTGAAATCATCGAAATTATCGTTTATCGATATATTTTGGATATCGATAATTATCGATATTTTTCAATATCGAACTCGAATCCTAGATTTGCGAGAAATCAATTAAACGTATCAAAATGTTATTCCCGTTTAGCCAAAATTATGTTTAAGCCACTAATTGTTAGAGTTCGAAGTAATTGTATCTATAAGACAAAATCGACACATTGGAAGGATTACGCTCACCAAAGACAAAAGTCTAGCAAATTGAACGATAGCAAGCAAGATCTTTCTTAAACGAGAAGGATGTCGATAAGTCAGCGTTCCTACGAAGCCGGAACCAATAAAAAGGCAAATATTTCCCGATCCGAGCAAGGATCGATGTCGCTATAGACATTCTCGTACCATTCATAGCTGATTATTTCAGCCGATATGGCCAGATGGTGTAGATTCTTTAAGAACGTATGAAAGTATGGCCGACGGACCGAAGACCCCACTCCACTTCACCAAAAATTAACAACTTTGGCTGACTTCTACCAGAACGTTAGATTTCATGGTCTCGAATCTTAGATCTAAAACAATGCGTCCAAACTATATCGACACAGGTTGTTGTGGCAGCGTTGTCATGTCGCTAGGGTCAGGAAATCGGCATTGTTAATAAAATTGGTCCATATTTGAACCACGATGTTCGTGGGTCGTCCGGGAGCCCATTTATAATATACGTGTCGACACGACACGAGTTCGTGCTCTATCGACTTGTGTTGTACATTTTGTAGGCTTTATAATATTCGTGTTTAATGGAGCATACTAACTTACATTTTTGACGCATTTATTAAAAATAAATCACACTTCTCAACAAATAAAATGCCGTACACTATATCACACGAAGGGGTAACCACTCAACAAAAATATGTCCCAAAGAATTCCTCGGGAATTCCTCAGAATACTTTGAGAATTCCTCGGGAATTCCTCGAGAATTCCTCGCAATTCCTCTGGAATTCATCGGGAATTTTTCAGAACTCCTCGAAAATTCCTCGGAATTCCTCAGAACTGCTCGAGAATTCCTCAGAATTCCTCGAGAATTCCTCAGAATTCCTCAGAATTCCTCGAGAATTCCTCAGAATTCCTCGAAAATTCCTCGGAAATTCCTCAGAATTCATCAGAATTCCTCGATTATTCCTCAGAACTCCTCGAGAATTCCTCGATAATTCCTCGGAATTCCTCAGAATTGCTCGAGAATTCTTCAGAATTCCTCGAGAATTCAACAGGAATTCCTCGGGAATGCCTCAGAATTCCTTGAGAATTCCTCGGGAATTCCTTGGAAATTCCTCGAGAATTCCTCCGGAGTTGTCCCAGGAATTCGTCAAGTAGTTACCCCCTCGATATCACAACAAATATGACTAGTGACAACTCTCACGCGCCGGCTCGTATGGTATATGTTCAACGAATTCTTATCGAAACGAATAATATAAATCGACAATGTCGACACGAATCGAGAACAACACGTATAATATAAAGCAAATTCTTCTCGACTCGTGCCGACACGTATATTATAAAAGATCCCGGGACAGTTAAAATTTACGTGCCCACGTGTCATAGGAGCTGATCGTGCAAATTCCAATTTTTTTCAGCAACATCTGTACATGTCCCTGTGGTTGGTTAGAGATTTATTGTGGTTACTTCCGATTCCATTCACTTTAGGTCGATTTCCAGTGATTTTTTGTCGATTTCCGCTCGCTTCGTCGAAATCCGGTCACTTTCAGTCGATTTCCGGTGACTTTTAATAAAATTTCGGTGAATTGTACGACATTCGATTTTTCGGCCGATTTTAGGTCACTTTCTAAAACTTCTTCGATTTCAGCTGATTTACATTTACTGTCGGCTTTTTCTTATCACTTTCGATTAATTTTCAGTAACTTTCTGTCGTTTTATTGTCACTTCAATTAAATTCACAGTCACTTCCAGTGATGAAATCACTTTTAGTTTATTTCCAATAATTTCCGATCAATCTCCGGTTGATTTCTGATCGCTTCCGGCTGATTTATGGCCACATCAGATTATTTCAAGTCACTTTGCTGCAACTTCGAGTTAATTCCCTTTGACTTATTCATAAATTTCGGACGATTGTTTAGGTCACTTTTTTCTCTAATTTTTAGTCACGAAAGGTTACAGATGGTCTTAAAAGTCAACAATTGACCAGTCTTTCGAATTCATCGATAAGTCGGCATTTTTATTTATTTTATAAACGTGTTTGGGACTTAGCCCTTAACTCTAGCATTGTTATTGCTTAAAAATGTTAAGCGAAAAAATTCCTGAGTTTTAAAGAGAATTTGAGCAAATAAATGTTTTTGGGATCGCTCAATTAAGCTACTGTATTGATTTCCCAGAAGATGTATGCTCCTGCAAAATAGAATACTTTTATCAAACACGGCAAACCTAAAACGATTTTCCCCCTAACTATTCGATTCAACACCTCGAATCACAAAGCTTGACCACAATCGAAAAGAAAGTGAAGGGAAAGCAAATCTGTTTCGAATATTGAAGTACCGGATGCGTTTAATAATACCAAAAACACGAATTTGGGGTATATTCCAGATTAAATGAGCCACTGGAACAACATCGTCCAAAATGCATATGAACAGAAAACAAAAGTATATCAGCTTGCTTGTCAGAATATTCCAAATTAGTCCAAATCAACAGCAAAACGTCTGAAGTATCATGGCAGCAAAGGCTCATGGGGTCAATAGTACTTTGAACTTATGGTAATAGTTAAATTAGGATGCCTAAATTCTAAATTCTTCTACTACACTTTGGTGTTTAGTATTAGTTGAGCTGTTATTTAAGCTTAATAATGGCATGATGACATCATTGTTCTAATTGTTGGTTTATTTACAGGATAGATCTGCTAATTAGTACTTCAATTACCCACCAACATCGAGGTTTGCGTTCTACACATAGATGCGTCTTTTAATGGTAAACAAGGTTATCTGGATACAAAAATACAAGAAATATTAACGGTAACAGTCATTCTTTGGAATCATTTACTTCTGCTTTTAAGGCTGAAGCCCATCTATAATATACGTATCGACACGAGTCGAGAAGAATTTGCTTTATATTATACGTGTCGTTCTCGATTCGAGTCGACATTGTCGATTTAAATTATTTATTTTCGATAAGAATTCGTCAAACATATTCCACACGAGCCGGCGCACAAGAGTTGTCACTGTCATATTTGTTGTGATTTGTGTGTACGGCATTTTATTTGGAGATTTGTGATATGTTTTTGATAAGTGCGACAAAAATCTAAGATAATAATGCCCGATTAAACACGAATCATATAAAGTGTACAAAATGTACAACACAAGACGTTGGAGCACGGACTCGTGCCGTGCCGACACGTAAATGGGCTCCTGATATAAAATGTCTTGCAGTTGAGATCAAAACTTACTCGAGAAAGCCATCACCATATGCTCAGACCGTCAGGCTATGAAGTCATATCGAAAGTAGTGCTAGAATGCAAACATACATTGTCAATATTTGGCAGGAACAATGTTTTGACATTGATCTGTGTTCCGTTAGCACAATAGTATACTTGTAAATGAGACCGCAGATCACACCTCGGGAAAAAGGCATCAAACACAGATTATACCGATAGTGAGCCAAGACTTGGGGTTTCATATGGTCGTAACTGCTCGCTCATACAAAGTTGGGCGGTAATGTTGCATGAAGCAAGATGGCAGTCGTTAATAAAGTGTTGGCCTGTATACGAAAGCCATCATTAGTATACCTAAGCACCTTTATATGCATTACAAATTTTGGAAGGTCTAGCGCCAGAGTAATACCGGGTATAACGATTGTCACCTAAATAAACGCCAGCACACTATGTCAATTGCACATTGACGTTCTCCAAGCTTCCTTGACAGTGTGAAGGAATGATGTAATTATAGGCAACTCAGAGTATATCCTGTCAAGACTACCATTGACCATTGTACTGTTCACAAGGATTTTTGAAATTGAAAAATATCGGTGATAAGGATTTGCCGGATACGTGGAGTATTGCAATGCTGTTTTAAGCAGTTTGCCACGTAGTTATGACGCCCGTCCGTAAAATGAGTTAATCTCTGCATTAGTACAGCAAAAACTTAAAATAGTGGCGATCAAGGTGATAAAGTCCGTAAATTTATTCAGAATGCAACTCTTTCGTAATCGGCGTTTAAACTAAGAACTGGCCCTCATATGGAGGCTGTAATCCTGTTTTTACTCGATCTACTCTTACGAAAATGAGTGAATAGTGATTTAGGGTGTTCGGAATAAATGTATTTGAATTCGATTGCTGTCTTGTTGGCGTGGACTTTAAGTCTCACATATGCTTACGCAAACGATATATTAGTTCCGGCTGATCGGATTGGTTCGAGGACGAGTCGACAAAAAGTTCGCCGGGGATCCTTAACACTTGGCCATATACCTTCTCAGCTGATGAGCATTTCAATTCATCCTTGACGGACACTCGAATCCCTAACAGTGTAAGAGGCAACTCTGCACACCATTGCATGGTGTTACATTTTGACATCAAGGAAGCCTTCCACTGCCGATGTAGGCGTTCTACCATGCCGTTGGAAGCGGGATGGTAGGAAGTTGTCCTTATTCGTTAGTTACCAAGAAGTTAACGTAGTTGAGTAAATAGTTTGGACTCAAAGTGGGTTTCATGATCAGTTGTTATCGTTAACGGAACGCCGAAACGAGGAACGTATTGCGCCACGAAAGTTCGAGCCGTTTGCCAGACATATTCGGCAATGGGTAAGATAATCGGCCACCACATTCTTCTTTCCGCTGACGAGACCTGAATCTCGGCGGCAAACTATGCGATAGATGCGTGGTTTGGCGAGACATTCTTTCTGTTCTCGACCATATTGCATGCACAAGCGGCTTGTGGTCCGTGAAAACTAAGAATTGTCTACATTCAATGAAATATCTGAAGTGCTTAATGGAAGCAAATATTGCTAATAATTCGCGATCAAACGCTGAATACTTTTTGCTCAGCGGGTTGCAGCTTCCGTGAGAAAAATGCAAGTGGTTGCCACGTTTTGTCAACGAATTGCTGCAGCACCGCTCCAATCGCTTATTTGATGCATCAGTAGTTATCGTATATAACACGTCGTCGCGAGGATGGACATGAAGTGTGGCCTTCTCTAAGACTTCTTTAACAGCTATGAACCAGCCTGACAATCTAGTGGGCACGTGAACTTAGACTTTTCGGCCATATTCGGGATAAACCGGTGGTAATAATTTACCATGCTACTGAAACATTGCGCCTGTCGCACGGTTGGCGAAAGTATCTTTGAGATCAATGGCTTTGATTCTTTCCTTAGAGGAAAGGATGCCTTGTGGCGAAACTGTATGGCTCAAAAATGCTAAACTAGGCACTCTGAATATGCATTTGACCGGTTTGATAGTTAGGCCGTATTTGACCAAACGGTCGAACAGTAATTTTAGATGCAAGAAATGTTCATCAATGTTGAATGAAAACGAAATTCAAACCCAACACTACTTCGTTCATGAAACGTTGGGACGTTCGTAACACGAACCCCATACGAGTAAACTCGTATAGGCCAAATGGTGTTGTTATGGCAGTTTCATATACGTCCTCGGTCGCAAGGGGGAATTTGGTAAAAGATCAAATTTCGAAAAAATAGTAGAACCCGACGGCCGCATAGTAGAATCTTGGATGTGGGGAATGGAGTATCTATCGCGGCATTTAAGTGGCGATAATCCTCACAGGGACGCCATTCTCCACAATCCTTCTTTGCGACGAGATGAAGCGGTGATGAAACTTAAGACGACGATGCTCATGCTTTGCACCTTCATGCTTTAACGGATCAAGTCGACGTGGTCGACACACTGGAAGTTCCTTTTGAGTTTCGATATGATGCGCAATACTGTGACTAGCGGGGCAGCTAAAATTGGGCGGGACATATATAACGATAGATCTCGAGATCTGTAACAGGGGGGATACTCCGACTTTTGTCACCGCTAATAGGAAGGAAGTCTTGGACGTCACCCTT